>PVJC01000081.1:0-103574 GCA_004026665.1 Murina feae | reverse complement strand
CAGTGAAGATTTTATTTTAAGTAATCAAATTCATCAATCTTTCCCTTCATTGTTTTTGCCTAGAAATGCTTGAATGCTTAGTGATGCTTAGAAAAGCCTAACCACACCCAAGTTTATATAAACACTCCTCTAGAACATTCCTCTAATTCTTTTATGGTTTCAATTTACTTATATTTAACTCTTTAACCTAAATTTTATTTTGTTGTATGCTATGCAGCAACACTTTAATTTTAACTTTTCCCCCCAAACAAGGAACAAATCCTCCCAGCATTGTGTCATTCTTTCTTCCCTTGTTTGAAGCAGGTCTGTGACTTAAATAGTACCTAACATCTCCAGATGTAACTGACTTCTCTGGGCGGGGTGGTCAGCTGAAGAGGGGATGGGAGCATGAGGCTTTCATCTCTGCCTCAGTTGGGTCTTGCATGTTCATTGTTATTTATCCAACACTATTTATGAAGTGATTGCCATGTGCATTCTGGGAGGTGCTGGGAATACATACAGTGGAGTAATAGGGCATTTCCGCTCAGCACTCTTTAATATCTATGTCAGGCATATGGTGGACGTTGTGGTGTGCCACCCTGCAAGACTGAAGAACACACTCACCAAGTGGTCAGGAAAGTTGGCTGATGATGATCACAGTTCCCTCCCTGGGGAATGCCTTCCTTCCCTCCAAGGGTGCTGCCATGCCCAAGGACGTACACCCTCCCCAGGTCAGCCCACATCCCTTAATTGGTCTGTGAGTAGGGTCAAAGACCCTGATTTCTTGCCTTAATTCATGGCCACCCTAGTTCCAGAGCTCCCCTATGGAATCTGCTGAGGTCTCAGTCACAACTACTATATCCCAGCTCAACATCTCCCTCTGCCCTATGCTGTTTTCCTCATTCATTCCCTTCCAGGTATTCTGAGAGCACACCACCCCGCACTCCTGCAAAATAAACTTCCTGTATGCAAATCTCTATCTTCTGAGACAAGGTGTAAGGAGGTCCTGGTTTTGCTTGGCTGAAGGTGATGGATAGATGCGAGGGTGTCATCTGGGGACATAGGCAAGACTCCACTCAGTAGGCTTGGTGCAACCGTCTTCTCCCTCCTTCTATGCATTAGACATTGAAGATCTCTGGAATTACATAATGAGCTCAGACTAGAACAAGCACTTTTCAGCATCAAAATTATGAGTTTTAGCTTTAGCAACAGTATTATGGTTTCCAAAGTCCTCTTCTAGATAAACTGGCACCAATTAGGCCTAAGCTCAAGGACAAGATACTAATAATGTCACAATTTAATTGGCTTATTCTCACCCAATCCCACCTGGTGGTGCTTCATATCCCTGATCTGAACAAAACTGGGCCCTTGTACTTTAGGCTTTAAGCCTAACGAGGTTCTTCTTGTAACAATATTCAGATAATTGCTTCCATTTTTTTGGCCGATGTTGACCAGAGCATGTGTATGAGCACCTGTGAGTGTGCATGTGTGTTTACAGGGGATGTAAAGCCAATAACCACGGAGGAGACAGAGCACCACTGTTCCTCCTAAGATGTCTATATCTAATCACAGTTTGCTTTTTCACTTTGGCTGCAGCAAACTCAACTCAACAGCTCCAGACAATGAGAAGATTTATTATCTTATATCACAACCCGTCCAGTGGTAGGGCAGTCCCCAGGTTGATTGATTCTGTGGCCCATAGATGTCATCAAGGACCCAGCTGCTTTTATTTTTTTCTCTCTGCCATCCAAAATATCTTGGCTTTGTATTACGTCTGGTTCTCTCCATAGCTGCAGCCATTTCTATGCGTTATATCTACACCTGTTGACACTGAGAAAAATGCACTACCTTCTTTCCCATGAGTCTGCTTTCAAGGCAAGTGAAGCTGTCCCAGAGGCTCCCCCAAATGTTTTCCTCACACTTGGCTGTCTAGAATAGATTCCCAGTCGCTGCCAGTAGGAATGGGAAAAGCAAGACTGGTTTAGACTCATCAGGAAGCACCAGCAAGGCTGTGTCTCCTTCTCCCAAGGCACAGAGCAAGCTGGCTGTCCAACACAATAAGGGTTCTAGTGGGAAGGAGGAAGGCAGAGGTGGGAATGGATATTGGGGGTAGGCAACCATACTCACTAGCTCACGAGGTAAAGGGGGCAAGATTGTTTGCTTGAAGGTAGTCCAGAGGAGAGGTGTAGAGAAGGATGGGAAGGTAAGAAGAAAGGGTGGGCCTCATACTTCACAGGTGTGTGGGGACCTGGATGCTCGTGAGCCTGGTGAGCAACACTCTCCTTGTGCCCAGAACTCATCCTGTTGGTCTGCCCCTCACTAGGTGGGATCCAAATCCTGGTCTGTTTGATATCAAACCTTGGGGACCTTCCTCTCTGCCTCCATTCTTAAAGGATTCCCTATAGTTGAGCAATCACAGGAGAAGGGGCTATCAGGGAACAAGATAAAGAGAGCCCTAAACAGCAGTCTTCCTTTGGAACTATCCACAGCCTTGTGGATATCATATATGGCCCCCAAAACTTTAGACCAATCTTCAGCATAATCTGTAGGCTGTAAAGGTTAGAGCAAATGTTGGAAGGCACAAAAGACATTCAAAAGAGGAGGAAGAGGTCAGTGCCATCAAACACTGAGCTACTTTATTTGTTCCTTGTCTCTTGGCCCAGACAAATGATGCGTTAGGGTATTTAAAAACATTTGCAAAGGCCAGTGACCAACCACGATTTGTTGATCTTTGAGCAACCATGCAAGTCTGGTAGGGGCTGCAAGTCTGGAAACAGGTAAATGTCATTCGTATTTTCAAAGCCTTGCAGAAAGTGAGTTCTCTAAGCCTTTTGCACCGAGGAGAGCATAGATATTGGCTGCAGGAGCTGGACACCGAGAACCCAGATGAGGACTCGAGGCTCACTATTGAGCTGCACAGGCACAATTAGAGCAAGTCATGTCAAACTGACCTGCTCTCCTTCTTTGTCAGGGACACTTGAGGATGAGCACATGGACACATGGCAGACACAGGGTCAGACGCTGCAGGCCCAAGCTCTGCTGAGATGCACAAAACGCAAGGGCTCAAGTCTCTCAAGCAAATCTTGCTCAATCTTGGCAGTAAATTAGGTGCTGCAGAGGGGTCTGTCTGGTTTACGCATTTGTCTCCTGCTGGGGTATCCCAGCACTATTTAATGAGAACTGCAAACAAGTCAACAGAGCTTCTGAGCCCAGCAGTCATCCACTCTCTCACTCATACATTTCTGCCAGATATTTATGAGTACTCACTATGTGATGCCAAACTAAGAGTACAGTGGGGAATAAGGCACAGTCCTGGCCTGCATGGTGTCTGCGGGTCCCTGGGACCCCAGGGGACAGCTACTGACCCCATTCCCGCATTAGGACTAAAGAAGTACTTTTCAAACTTTAATATACATGGGAATCACCTAGAGAGCTTATTAAAATGCAGGTTTTGACTGAGTGAGTCTGGGATGGACCTGAGATTCTACCTATCTGATCAACTTTGGGGAGAAGCTCAAGTGTGTGTCCTTGGATCACTTTGAGTAGCGAGAAAACCAGTCCTGTGTCAGATGTCAGCTGGTGAGCTCTACCCTGCTTGATGTCCAGCACTTCTTCCTTTCAGGCTCCTTTGACATGATTTGCTCAAGCCAACTTAATGCTGGTTTCCTGGAGGCTCCTTTACACATGCTTAGAATCTCTGAGCCCCAAAGACAATGGGGGAAAGATGATTTGGAAATAATTAATTCAGCCAATTCCCACTTCTCTTTCCCTTATGAAACTACTCACCATCATGGCACCACCATCATCAAGCACCATTATATAGACACACAAACACTTGCACTTACTTTAAGCCAGATATTGTTCTTAGCATATAAATATATTTAAATTCCACAAACAAGTCTATGGGAAGGTCATGCTAAAAGGTAGGAGTATATTAGTACTCCCATTTTTTTTTTTAAATCCAGGGAACCTCTGCACAGAGAAGTTAAGGAATTTGCTCAAGTTTACACAGCTAGCGAAGAATTCGTGTTTCCTGCCTCCAGAGCCCATGATCTCAGCCATGTTGCTTACATTATATCAGAAACACTGAAGACTTTGCAGCCTTCCATGCGACTCCCAATGGGAAGCACTGAAGCAGCCTTGGGAGAGCCTGTCGGGCCCTCTGACAGGTCCCCGCTGTGGTGCAGCCTCGGGGGAGGAGGAGGAGGACGGGAGAGAGAAGCAGAGTTAGGATGTGTGGACAGGGTGGCTTTGAAACCTTGGTGAGATTAGATCTGCCTATTAAATTGCCTGCAACTTGTGGGTCGATTTGGGGAGCTGAGGGGAGGTGGAGGTGGTTGTAACTGTTCTTGCATAAAAAAAACAGGCACCAAAGGAGACCATTTTCTGGGCTCTTGCTGCAGAAGCTGGAAAGTAATAGTCTGGGGGTGCAGACTGTGGACACCCAGTACCTGAGTCCAGATGGGAGTTCCTGTCTTCACTCAGTGTGGGGACTCCTATTTAGGGGTGCCCTGTGGCTGGTCTGACTGAACATCACTTTGTTTTCCACTCCATCTTCTCCCTCCTGGACCTTTCCTCGGTGTGAGAATGATGCCTCAAGAAGTAGAGAGGGGACAAGAAATGAGAACCCCATTAAAAATGAAATGAAATTGTTTAAAATGAATGAAGAGCCTGCTTGTTTACATTATGATTATCCCCAAACAAGTTCATAAGCTTAAACTGACTTTTAAATGTAGCCTCTGTTTCCCTGCCCAAGCTGGTTTGGCTCAGTAGATAGAGCGTCGGCCTGCAGACTAAAGGGTCCCAGGTTCGATTCCAGTCAAGGGCATGTACCTTGGTCGCGGGCACATCCCCAGTGGGGGGAGAGCAGGAGGCAGCTGATGGATGTTTCTCTCTCATTGATGTTCCTAACTCTCTCTATCCCTCTGCCTTCTTCTCTGTAAAAAAATCAATAAAATATATTTTAAAAAAATAATAAATAAATGTAGCCTCTGTTTCCCAAACCAACTCTGATCCATTGGAATAATTGACAATTACATGGAAACGAATTTTGCTCTAAATGCAGTATCCCCAGCCAAAGCCTTGGGAAGATCAGGCTGATAAAAGACCCGTTTGATCATCCCGGCCGCAGAGGCTGGTGGTGGGTGACAGGCACACACGGTGTGGAGGGCCGTCTGAGCCATGGCGATTGCTGCTCTGCATGATTTGAAATGAACCCAACACCACCCTCATGCTCTTTTGACTCGAGTGCTGGGCTTTTGCTTCTTCTCTAGGTTGGATCCACGTCAGGGAGGAAGATAATTTCAGGGACAGACGAGCTGTGATTTTCCCCTGTTCTCCTAATTTTCCATGTAATGCAGTGTGTCACTTTATAATTCTGGAACTCTGCTTTCTACTTCTGCAAAATGGGAGAAAACTTTGACCTTGAATTAAAGTGAAAAGAGTGTTGAATTGTCAAGAGACCCAGGCTCTCTCAGGTAAGCCATTCTGTGTTGCGTGAACTTGAGCCATTACTGTCCCCTCTCTGGATCCCAGTGCCCGGATCTGTAAAACAAAGGGGTCAGGCTAGCCGATTTCCATAAACACGTTTAGTGAATGAATAAGTGCTTCAGGTGGCAAGAACTTCAGAAGGGGATGGCGGGAGATGGGGCTGAAGAGGTGCTGAGGGGTCACATGATAATGGCGTTTGGGCTGCTGGGATATGAACTGTGTAGCTGCACAGGAGAGCAACGTGTGGGACCTAGTCAACCAAGGAAGCAAAAGCCGTACAACCCCACACTTCCTCAGCGAAATTCTCACACCAGCCCGTGGGGGATACACACAGGAATACACATGGCAGCACCATCTGTGGGGGAGGGAGTCGGAGGTAATTCAGCTGATCTTGCAAAGCAGTGGAAGCAATGAAACTAGCTGCATGCACAAGAGTGGACCAAGGTTAACTCAGTGCTGAGTGAAAAGATGAGAAACATGACAAGATCTTTAGCACAGCCATTCATGCAGATTACAATAATCCTCATTTCCAAGGATACATATGGATTCCAGAATATACATACACACATTTGTCTGGTTGCCCATAATAAGGAGAGGAATAATGAGAAACGAGAATACATGTAGATAAATCAAATCGGAGGGGTCTTGTATGGATCACAGAGCAAGGAGCGTGATAACTTGACCCTTCTACATGAGATCCAAAAAAAAGATCCCCCAAACAAAACAAAGCAAAACACCACACTAATAATAAAAAGTATTCCTCCCTTTATCCTATAAGTGATAGGAAACAAAGAATTCTTTTGTTTTTGTTTTGTATAAGCAGGAGGGTAATAATTTTTTTAATGTTTTAGAACTATGTCTCAGTTGGCTCTGCGAAGAATGGATGGGGAGAGAATGGTTGGGGCTGGGGAGACTGTTAAGGAGGCTGCAGACAAGTCTAAGGGTAAATGATAAGGTGTGAAGGAAGGTCATGATCGAGTAGGGTCAAAGATAGAGAGGGGCAAGTGAACCTTGAAGGAAGGAATGGGCTGTGAGCTGGGGGATCATGAGAGGAAGCATAAGGGCAGAGCCTGGGTGAACTTACACGCCACCCCAAGAGCCCAGACCCTTTGGGAGAACACACTGGAACCCAAGACCAGGAGAGAGTTCTCCAGAACTAGATCTAGGAGGTGCCATCCAACAGGATACCTGGAACTGGGAAACTGAGAGGTAGGCCTGGCACTTAGGGAGGAGGCACTGGTGTGCTAGAGCCAGGTCATACCGGCTCAGGAATTGGGCAAGCCATTGGCATCTTGAAATTGGCCATGGTGGGAGTATTTACACCACAGAAATGGGCAACTGCTACCAAAGTTCTTTCTTTTTCCCCCAGAGAGCTGATTAACCAGCATTGGAGGGTGATGAGAGAGAGAGACTGACTCTAGACTAGTTCCCCAGAGGCCAGCATCCTTCACCCACACGTGGAGGGCTTGGAGCTTGTGTGTATCCCCGAGGCCAAGGCCTGTGTGCAGGGAGAGGGGACAGGCCAGGAAGAGTTCTCAGCAGCAGGGAAACTTTGGTGCAGACTAGGCAGGCAGGACAAAGCCTTGCCTTCCAACTGGAGCTGGAGTGAGGACTGGAGAGAAACCGAAGCAGCTCCCATGATGCTTACCAGCAATTCCCAAACTTGAGAACTTAGTGGAATAATTTTCATAGGCCAATTGCTTGAAAAGGGACTATGGGTAGTGGCAGAACACTTGTTTTGGCACATCATGGACAGTTATTAATATTTACACTGTTATAGGAATATATAGAACCATGATTTCTGTTTTGCAATTTCTGTAGCAGGTTTCCTGTAGTCAAGACAGTTCTTATTATGTTTCTGACACAGAAAAATTGCTTTCTTCTGGGAACCTGGGAACAAAGGAAGATAGGTCCCTTTCTTCACCTCACATCTTGTTTATAATGAGAATAGTGGCATTTATATAAATGCTTTCCATGCTAAATATGTCACATGCATGGACTCTGTAAATTTTTTTCTGTGAGAATTATTATTCTCACTCTTTACTATTCTTAGCTTATGGGAAGTGAAATCGAGGCTCAGAGAGGTTAAGTAATTTACCCAGGGTCACACAGCTAAGAGGAAGCAGAACTAAATTGAAGGTGGGTCAGCATTCTTTTAACCATTATGTTCCATTTGCCTTTTTTCCCAGATGGCCTTCACTTTGAAATCAGGCTAGAGAGTCACTGTCAGACCAGCCTAGATCCTTCTATCACCTTTACAATTCCCTCTTCCTAGCCCTGAAATTCTCCTTCTTTCCTTATTTCTCTGATTTATACAACAAAATCCTGGCTGTACTCTCTCTAAATTTCTTCTGGGGAAAAGACAGTGTTAACTGAGCAGTAAAGGAAGTCTTTAGTCTGGTCTCACCCACAAACATTCATGCATTTAATCCAGGAACTGGCAAACATTTTCTGGAAAGGGCCAGATAGGAAATACTTTTGGCTTTGCAGGCCATATGGTCTTTGTGGCAATGACTCATCTCCGTTGTTGTAGCATGAAAGCACCCATATGTATGTAAACAAATGGGCGTGGCTGTGTTCCAATAAAACTTGATTTGCAAAAGTAGGCATAGGGCCAGATTTGGCCCTCTGGCCCCTGCTGCCTGAGGAAAGCAGAGAAAGAGCTCAGCACTTCTGAAGGGGCTGATGATGAAGAAGGCTTTCTCTTGGGGTGCTGCCTGGGGCAGGTTAGCTCTGGCTACACTTGTTCTGGGAGCCCTGAGGTGGCCAGGAGACCGCAGAGGGCTCCCGTCTCTGAGGCAGGGGAGAGCAATCTTGATTCCTTTGTACCTTGCCTGACTCATATTCTACCTCTAACTCAACTCATTTATCAAGCCTTCTGTGTGATAGCACTTTCCATCTATTACCCCGTATAATCTCATGCCATCCTTGCAGGGTTAGAGTCTCAGAGGTCAACCTTGACCCTGGGTTTTTAAATCAGATTTGATCCCTTCAACCAGGGACAGACAAAACCAGGCCTTGGGCATGCCAGGCCCTCTGCTCCACACCTTCCCCTGCTCCCAGCTAGCATGGCCCTCCTTTCTCACTCTGTACCTGCTGCTTCCTCTTACCTGGTTTGCTCCTTAAACTCTACGCTGGGAACATTGGTTCTCCTGTTCTCAGTGTCCCAGGGACACATATTCTATCATCTGGCTCATCCCCATCCCTGTCCACTTATCTCTGACCTTCAAGATCCATACTGGTGCCTCCTGTAGGTCACTGGGCACTTGTCAGTCAGACAAGTGCATCTACTCACCCAAGGTCACAGAGCCAAGGCAGCTGGTTTAAACCCAGGTGCACCTGCTGTAGGCTCAGTGCTCTGGAAACCATCTGGGGAAAGAGTGGCTCCAAGGTCAAGCTGCTGATCTCTGAGGACACTGGTGTTTGCTCCCTGCCCAGAGCCCGGGAACCACTGGAAACAGAGCTCAGAGGAAATGACTTTCTGTGGCAGACAAACCTCAAAGTTGATTTCCCAGGAGGAATCCAACAAGGCCCTTGAAACGTGGACATCAAGGAGAGAAATCAATCGTCTTTTAAGTTTTCACCTTGATGATTGATCCACAGCCGCCAGCCCTTTTTTTCTCCCTCTTAAGTCTTTGGACATAGTCTCTCTCACTTTCACATTTCCCCCCTCTCATTATTAAAGTGTGGGATTTCCTGGCTCTGATTTGAAACTAAAATACATTGCTTTATGCCAGTGACCAGGTATCACTCACAGGCTTCCAAACTTAATTTTCTCAGAAGAAAAGAGGCCCTGGTGAGCCTACTGGGAGGGGAAGGAAGAAAACTCACATTTGCTGAGTGCCCACTATGTGCCAGGCCTTTCTTACCTGTCCAGGTAGATCTTTGGATCCCACAGCTCAAATGAAGACACTGGATGCAGGTCAGAGAGGAAACTTGCCTGACGCCAACATGGTTTGCAGGTGGTGACACAGAGCTGAAGTGGAAACTGCTATTCTGCCTCGTTTCTCCTAGGGCTGGGGATGAGCGCCAGCTGGAATGCACACCCTAACGGGGCAGCATAAGAACCCCTCCCGGCCTTAACCACAAAGAGACTGAGGTATCTGGGAAGCCAGCTCTTGGGTTGTACAGGGTCCACAGGGTGCTGTTCACATATTTGGAATATACTGAGTGGCAAAAACCAAGGAGAGCCTGAGGAGGCAAGACTAAGCTGGGTTTTGAAGGAGGCATTAGGAATTTGGGTCTCTCTGTGACCGCTGTGAAACTGGATGCTAAACTTGACTGGAGCGGGTCTGCTACTATCTCCCTGCTCTGTGTAGTTAGCTGTATCCTTGACTTTATACTAAAGGAACTCATTTCCTTTTCCCATGGCTGTTTGCATATTTCCATCAGTCATATAACCTTCACCTTGAGACAGTCATGCCCCAGGGCATGGGGGAAGGGCATGCAAGCCATGGAGAGCATGGGCACTGGTGTGGGGCAGCAGGACACCTGTGGGAACTTCTGACCCTCTCTAGAGTCTGAAGGGTGGAGGGAAAGGGAAGGGAGGGACTGGCCACCCGGCAGAAGCCAGATAATAAAGGGCCTTATCCTTTCAGCTAAGAAATGGGAGCTTTCACTAAATGCTTCCAGAGAGCTGACTGACAGGATCGGTTAAGGTGTTCTAAGGAACAGCTGGATGACAGCTCTGGTAACATTTTAGAGGGTGGTTTGAAAAGAATCTACTGCTGGTGACAGACGTGGTAGTGATGGGTCTTGGAAGGAGCCAGTAACAAGTCCAGTGGAGGAGGTCCTCCTCCGGGCAAGAGTGGGTACCTCTCCCCCTGCCCTATTTATCTTGCAGGAAAGAGAGAAATCAAGAGTTCAAGGAAAGGCTGGGGTCCAGGCTGTCCATATTCACAGTTCTGAGTTCACACCCAGGGGAATTGAAGGGTCTCTCTCTCTCTCTACCCAGGGAGCTGAGAGACGCTGTAAGGCACAGGAGCACCTTCTGATGTATTAGCTGGGCTTTTACAGAGATAATGCTGCATAAAGCCACACCAAATCTAGTCACTTAAGATAGTAGTCATTTATTTTCAAACCCACTGATCATAGGTCAGCAGGGGTGCCCCTTGCTTCAGAGCATGGGTTAGCTGGAGAAGCCCTCCTTCACGTGTTTCCTTCTGGAGCCCAGAATGTTCTTCTCACCGTGTATTTTGGGTGCTCCCAGTGGGGGAAGCAGAAGCATGCGATGCCTCCCATTGTCACTTCTACCCACACTCTGTTGGTCAAAGCAAGTCATGGCCAAGCTTAGTGTCAATGGGATGGGGGTCTGTACTCCTCTCATAAAGGGAGAGTGGCAGGGAGAAATTACCTGTGGGACAAACATCTAACTGTAGCTACTGCCAAGGAGCACTCACTGACCCAGGAGAAAGCTTGCACGGCCACAGCAGGGAAAAGTACTGCACGCATGGTTGCGGTCTTGCTGGGCTGTGAGAAGACCAGCTGGAGAAGACAAGCATGCCCATAAGAAGCCTATCTATAGCTCATTCTTTTCAAGGACGCCACCTTGAAGGAGGCTGTGGAATTAGGCAGCAATGGGTTGCATTTTATAGGGGAAAGAGTATAGTAGAGGTCATGACTTTGTCATGAAGGATATTCACCCTGAGATAGAGGCATTGCTTGGGGCTGGTCCATCAGGGATCTGTTTGTTTTGATGGGAAGTGATCACTCCAAAAGAGTGGGGGGAAGTGCATGATGTGGTGAGTGGTCAGAAGAGGGAGAGACTAGCAAAGTGCCTCACCTATAACTCAGTGTCACTCAGCTTCCATGAGTTCCCATCTGGGTACAAGGTAAAAGGATTCCCATGGACAGTGAGGAAAACTTCAGGGAACTATTGCTGTCTGGTTTTCAGAAACTTGGGCATCAGGATTTTCTACAGCAACTGGTGTGTACCAGTGAGCATAAGGTTTGACTACATTTAACATAAAGATACAGTGAAATAAGTCAGAGAAAGACAAATATTGTATGGTCCCACATTTGGAATCTAAAACAAACAAACAAAAAGAATTCACAGATACAGAGAACAGATTGGTGGCTGCAGAGATGGGGGCTGACATGGGGGTGGGTGAAATAGGAGAAGGTGGCCAAAAGGCATAAACTTCCAGGTATAAGGTAAACTAGAGGCCCAGTGCACGAATTCGTGCACAGGTAGTGTCCAGCTGGCCCAGCCCCAATTGGGTCAGATCTGGGCCAGGCCTGTTGGGAGGAGGAGACGGTGGGAGATTGACTGGCCGGCCTGCCTCAATTGGGGCCCAATTAAGGCCGGGCTGGCTTGGGGAAGGGGTCACAAGTAATTGGCTGGTAGACCCCACCTCCAATTGGGGGTCAGTAGCCAGGGGAGGTTGGCCAGCCAGTCCCACCCCCAATGGTGTGTGTGTGTTGGGGGGGTGACTGGGAGTGGGACCAGCCATGGGGAGGGGCTTCAGGCAGTGGGCTGACTGGCCCTACCCCTGACAGGGAGTAGGGCCAGGTGGGGGGAGGTGCTATAAGAGGTTGGCCAGCCGGACCCTTCCCCTATTGGGGTAGGTGGGGTGATCAAGGGTGGGGCCGGCTGTGGGGATGGGCCGCAGGAGGTTGGCCAGTGGTCCTACCCCCAGATTGGGCTGGTTTACTGGTCATAGTGGGCATTATACCAACAGGTCATTCTGGTCATTCTAGTATTCCTGTCACTGGCTTTTTATATATATAAAAATTTGTGCACTCAGGAGATCCCTCAGCCCGACTTGTGCCCTCTCACAGTCTGGGACCCCTCTGGGGATGTCCTCCTGCTGGCATGCCTGGCCAGCCTAGGTGAGGGGCTGATGGCTGTTTGCAGGCTGGCCAAGCCCCCCAGTGGGATCCCTCACCCCACTGGGGTGTGGCCAGCGTGGGTGACGGGCTGATTGGCCCTTTCAGGCTTTCAGGCTGCCCACAGCTCCCATTGACCCAAAGTCCCAGCAAGGCTGGCTGGAAGCAGGTTCCTGATAATTGATACACTGTTCCTTTAAACGGAGCCTAGGCAGGTAACAAATCCTCATTTCTGCTTCAGCTCGTGGTTTCTATAATTGATACACTGTTCCTTTAAGCGGAGCCTAGGCAGGTAACGAAGTTCGCAGCCAAGACTGCTGTTTGTTTCAGCTCCCGAGGCTTCTAGGATTGATACTTTGTTGCAAATATGATGTTGACTGGAGTGGGGACAAGGCCAGTCGGGCCACAAACAGTTTCACTCTTGCTGCAAAGGAAACTGCCTGTTTACTCAGCTCCCTGAGTGCTGGCCTCCATGTTGGCTGGGTTAATTTGCATATAGCCGCTCTGATTGGCTGGTGGGTGTGGCTTAGGCATCCCGAAGGGATGGTCAATTTCAATATTACACTTTTATTTGATAAGTGCTGAGCTGTAATGGACAGCCTGGTGACTATAGTTAACAATACTGCATTATGTACTTGGCAGTTGCTAAGAGTAGATCTTAAAGGTTTTACATGGATTTACCTATTCTGGACATTCCATATAAATAGAGTCACACAATATGTGACTTGTTATGTAGGTTTCCTTCACTAAGCATGATGGTTTTGAAGCGCATTCACACTGCAGCAGGTATTGGCACTTCATTCCTTTTGTTCTACTAAACAAGCCAACATTTTTATCTTTATTTTTTTTTAATTCTCATTACAAGGAAAAAAATTCTAACTGTGTATGATGATGGATGTTAACTAAACTTACTGTAATGATCAGCTCACAACATATACATATATCAAATCATTATGTCGTATACCTGAAATGAATACAATGTTATATGTCAATCATATTTCAATTACAAAAGGAACTCAATGAAGATAATGTTACAAATTATAGTTGATAAACTTATTTGTGTTTTTTAAGCACTTATTTAATGACTGTGAAGAAAATTAGTTTGGCTCTTATTTAAATAAATAAATACTCAAAATGCAGTGGCTTACACAGCTGGTGTGGTGGCTCCATGGTGTCTTTAGGGAGCAGGACTCTACCATTCTCAGTATGTGGCTTATATTCTCAGGGTCATCTTTTGGTCTAACATGGCTGCTAGAGCTCCTGCCATCACCTCAGCTGTTTTCTGGGAAAAATAAGGAGGAAGTGGAAGGGTAAACCTTCATGTCTTCATCATTTTGGGGAGGGAGATGGCTCTGCATAGCATTTATCCTTAAATCTTATTGGTCAGATCTTACTTTCACACTTGCACAGCCTTAAAGGAGGTTGGGAGGAATAGTCTTTCTCTAAATGGCAGTATGTCTAGCGAAAAGTTGGAGTTTTTTTTAGCTGAGAAAAATAATGTAATTGGTGTTGAGGGAACATGGGCATTCTCTTCCAGAAGGAGAAAATACCAAGTAGACACCCTTTATACTGGGCGACATCAACCTGGATCTGGAATCGGCGCCCACTCTGACAGCATTTGCAACATCAGTGTCTTCAGCATCACTACAATAGCCACATGGGCAACAGTTGGTGGCAGAAGGCATTTCCACAGTGACCTTGAGTGGACAGGAGGACGATGGTGGCCATCAACAGTTGCCAAGAAAAACAATGTCTACAGCACACATGGGCCCTGGTGAAAGACATCCAGAAAGTCCTATAGAGTCAGCTAAGACCGAACAAGTGAAATACTGTGTGTGTCTGAAATTGTGAGCTTTTCCTTATCCCAGGTGGGATAGTCCAAGAGACAAAGGTTACAAGTCTGCCTTGTCCCCTTGATGCTTCTCTTGTCACATAGCAGCCCCATCTTTAGCCTCCCTCCCTCTCCATGACTCCTGTCCCAAGCTTCTTGTCTGACTGTGTTACTGGGCTATGGAAATTGTGTTCTGATCCACGGGGACTTCTTAAAGCTAAGAGCTGCTTGTGGGACCCGTAATTGTCTTCACAGTGATTTCATTCAAAGTAATAACAGCATCAGATGTTATAGAAATCTCATCCTCATGATCATAAGCATTTATAATAGCCCATCATTGAACAAGTGCTTACATTGAAGAGGAATTTCCATGGAGAAAGTCATTCTTTTCAAAAATGCTAATTTTTTTTGTAAGGAAATCAAATGAGATGCCAAATTGTTTTTGTCATTATGTTGCCTTTCCCTCCTGAGCACTTACCGCTCTGATCAGTATGACATTTCACACGTAGCGATGCAGATGGGGAAATTTACCTCCTGATGGAAAACTCTCGTTTGCCCATTTGTCAGCTCTGCTTAAGCATCGATTGCTGCTCTGGTTTACAGCAGACAAAACATAGAGACAGAGTGAGAGAGACCCTCAGACCTGAAAGGGCTGGCCACACTTCGGGAGAGAAATGAAGGAGACCTTTCCCATAACAGATAAAACCAAGCCTTTGAGAGACAGCCTTGGAATATATGGATGAGGATATGGAGGCACCCAAGAACTGATCAGTCTTGCTCCGTTCATAAAAAGTCACCCTGGCCGTGTCCCTTATCTTCTTAGCTGAGACTCTGGCCCCTCTTTTGGAGCCATTCCAGTTCCATATGTTGCTCTACTGCTTGACACTATTTTGGGAAACACCCATTTTGGGAACCTTGGTGAGTCTCCTTCCCAAGCACCCCCCAACTACACCAAGGGTTACTGGGTACATTGCTATCTTAACCCTTCAGTGCCCAAGGCATTGTCTCTATAAATTGCAAGCTTCCCAAAGCCATAAGAAAAATATGAGGTAGCAGAAAGAAAGCAGCAAAATCAAAATTAATAAGTTTATTGAAATGTTCATGAAGTTCAGCATTCAGGCACATTCATTAACTGATAAATTTAATATTCATAAAAATGCCATTACACTTACAAACTATTTGCAGGCTAAGTTGTCTCACCTTGCAAGAATTCCCAAGGATGCATGATGATGCTGAGAAATTGTAGTCAACCACAAGTTAAGTTACTCAGAGAAAATTATCTCTAAAGTAAGATCATAAGAAAATCTTTTCAAGGTTTACAACAAAAATTTAAATGTGAGTATACTTGTAAATATGTTTGATGTGATGTTGTGTACAAACTCCAAAAATGAGTAATTAAATGTTTGAGAATATGTTCTATTCTACACCAAGCAGTTTATGGCAGTGGTTATATAAATTATGGTAAGCAATGCACTACTATTCAACCATTCAAAAGAACAAAATGTACTTATATATACTAATAGAAGACATTCAGTATATATTATTACATGAACAAAGATGTTGGAGACCAATATCTTCAGTATGGTTCATTTTGTGTCAAAATACGTTGTGTGTGTGTGTACATATATGAATATGCAAGTATATGCTGGCATATGTGTAGAAAAATGTTATAAGAATCCACAGAAATAGCAGTCATTTATCTCTGAAGATCAGAAATAAGGGGTTGGGAGTGGGGGGAAGGGACTCTTATTTTTATGTTATAATACTTATCAGAATGTGGTTAGGGGCAATCAGGCAAGCAGGTGAGTGGTTAGGGGTGATCAGGCAGGTAGGTGAGTGGTTAGGGGTGGTCAGGCAAGCAGGCAGAGGGGTTAGGGGCAATCAGGCAGGCAGGTGAGTGGTTAGGGGAGATTAGGCAGGCAGGCAAACCCCTAACCACTCTGCCTGACTGCCTAATCGCCCCTAACTGCCTCTGCCCCAGCCCTCGTTATGGCTTCATCCAGAAGGACTTCTGGAATGAAGTCTGGAAGGTCATTCAGCTGTCCAGTCTAATTAGCATTTTACACTTTTATTATTATAGACTAAAGGCCTGGTGCATGAAATTCATGGACAAGTGCAGTCCATAGGCCTGGTTGGCCATTGAAATGTGAGCATCTGGCATGCAAGGGCAGGTCCCAGCTAACCTCTGGGCCATGGGCAGCACCTGGGCACCCAGGCCCCCACATACCCCCTCTCCGCCTGAGTCATCAGGCCCCACCCAGCTCCCTCAGCACCTGGGAGCTGGCAGCGACTCCACTCCCCAACCTCCACCACCATTGGTTGCCATCTGTGGGGTGATTGGCAAGGCGATCAGACCCAGCTTGCACCCACCTTGGCCTGGCACCATCCACTTACCTGCTCCACCATTCCATCACGATCTCGCTTTCGTCAGGGCCCATCAGGCAGGCAGTGTCTCCACTGCCACTCGCTGCCAACGCTGCATCACCTACACCTGCCATGTTCCATGCTGCCCCCTGATGGTCAGCGCACGTCATAGTGAGTGATTGAACTCCTGGTTGAACTCCCAGTCAAGGGGACAATTTGCATATTAGGCTTTTATTATATAGGATACTTATCTGAATGATAAGAAAAACACTTAGTAGGGGTAATATTTATTTATAATTTTGAAAATAACAAAACAACAGAAAAGAGTGGTCTGCAAGCAGACTGGAAAACAAAGTTCATGAACCAGGAATTGACACTATTAATTTTGCATTTTCCATGGGGGAGCACCTGTGAGCATGAAGACCTGGATACCGGTCACTCCAGAGGTGAACAAAGGGAGCATCAGGAATGCTCAACAGATTCACCGTAGCCTGAAAAACACAGCTCTCCAGATCTGTGTCCTCCATTGCACATTTGTCAGACAGCCTTCTGATTCAATGTAATTTCAGGATTCAACCAATATTTATTGAGCACTGTTTGCATTCATGTTCTGTGCCTGCTATAACAAACTACCACAAACTGAGTGGCTTAAGACAACACAAGTAAGTTATCTGAGGCAAGCAGGTCTTAACCCCATTCAATTTCTCTCCTTTGGGCTCCACCAAGCCTCCTAGACTATCCTTCAAACTCACCAGAGTTTGTCCAGGTTGGACAAAGCCATCTGTGCTTTTTCCTTCAGGCTCTAGTGACCAAGATGGGGGCATTTATGGTTGATTTGGTCATCTTGAGTGCAAATTGAGCTGGCTGGATGTTCAGAGCAGGGCCTGAACCTGAGGCTCAGGCTCTGAGAGAGTTTCCATTCCAGTGATCCAGGGCATGTGTAAGTCTCTGCCATCTAGGGATGACAGTAATAACAACAACAACAGCAATGGTAATAACAGCTAGTACTCCTATAGTGCTACCTATGTGCCAGACACTCTTATAAGAACTTTATGTATATTAACGTTTTCAATTTCCACTTCAATCCTATGAAGTAAATACTGTTATTATTGCTTTTATTTTTTAATAGATGAAGAAATATGGGCACAGAGAGGTTAAGTAACATGCCCAGGGTCACACAGCTAGTAAGTGGCAGAGTCAGGTTCCAACCTTAGCACACCGACTTCGGAATGCAAAGGCTTAATTGCTTTTCTCTTTTGTTCAGAAACACGACGATAACTTTTATATCTCTTTGTCTTTATTTAACTGTTCTCCATCTGTGCAGAAGATAATTTCCCCTCCTTGTTTACTCCTCAAAGTTCTACTAATTCTTCAAGGTCCAGACCAAATGTTTTTAAATTCCCCTGAACCCCACCCCCTCCCAGCAAGAGGACTTCTTTGCTGCCCATCTGGGCTGTCACTGCTCTTGCCATCACATCGCATGTTATTGTTCTTCACAGAGTTTGTGGATTCCAGAGACAAAGACTATGTCTATGTAGCCCCAGGACTTAAGGCAGAACGGCAATGAACTGAATAAACTGAATTGATTTCTCCCTGGACCTCACTCCTCTAATTGTGTCCCATCTCCCTGATTCAGACTAGTTGATTGCAAAGATGTTGGCTGTTGGGCTCTTTGACATGGCTGGGGCCTTGAGAGGAGCTCAGAGTCCAGGTCAAGCACTGAGGCCAATTCATTGCTTCATGCTGAAGGGCTGTGTGGAACATGGATGGGCTCCATTGTGTCTGCCTCCTCCCCTGGGCTGCCATGTGTTCCAATTTGCTTTGTCCCCAGGATCTCAGCTGAAGCCTGGCTGGCCTGGCAGGCTCAGGGGGCTTAGACACTGACACATCTGTGCCAGCAGAAAATGTCACCTGGTCTCCTTGGCTTTTCCAGCACTGATACCTCCAGGACTCAGAATCGCTGAGAATGAGGCCACTGTCTGAAGGTTCCAACTGGAGAAAAATCCCAAGTCCAGGAGGCCTCAGAAAGCGGATGGAGGCCCAAGTTACCACATGAGTTAGCAAAGGGAATTCCAGTATGTTATTTTCCATGGCCTCCCCAGGAACCCTGGCACCCACTCAGGCTTGCTTACCAAGACAATTTTCACTCCCCATTCCCATTCATTTATTTCTCAGAGCCTCAGAACTGGAAGCAGCTTTCAAACTGGGCAGTGTCCAGCTGCCAACATCTCATCACATTGCTGGTTTTGCTGGGAAGGTCATTCTCTTGCTAAAATCCCTTGATGGCTGCCTATGGCTCTTAGGGCACATTTCATAAACCTCTGTAAAGGCCTGCAAGATCTGGCCTCTGCCTGCTTCTCCAGGTATGTCTCTGGTCATCTGCTGCATCTCAGTATGCTCCAGCCACATTGACCTCTCTTCATTTCTTCAGTGTCTACACTCCCTTCATTGTCACCATTCCCTAGATAAATTCATCTGTCAGAGATTTCTTTACTTTAATGGACTTTTCAAAGAACCTGCCTCATTGATTTATTGGTCTTCTGCTTCATTGATTGACTGATTGATTCATTCATTCATTCAATCGACCACTCTTAGGTATTCTACCCTTGGGTTGGAGCTATGTACCTGGAATTGTGATTGGCCCATATTGTGACTGGAGGGAGAACACAGTACTTGAGTCAGTAATTCTGTGAATCCTGATCTTCTCCCAAGAATCAATCCCATGCTGAAGGCCCTGGGGCAGTGTATGCTAGTGGTCAAGAGTATGGCCTCTGAAGTCAGACTGCCTGCATTTGAATGGCCACTCTGTCATTACTGTGTGAACTTGGGCAAGTTTATTTGCTTAGTTCCATCTCACCTTCCCTATTCATAATATGATAATAATTATAGCCTCACTATCTTAGAATTGTTAATATAGATAAAGCCCCATAGAATAGCTTGGCATATAATACTCATTATGTAAGTGTTTGCTATGATAATATGGGAGAAACTTTAAATTATCTTTATCTATAGTAGTCCATACTATATTCCATACATAGTCCAATACTATGTACATATACCAAGAGGTATATGGGGAAACTATTTCTCTCAACTAGCCCTGTAGGTTATTTTTCCTAGAGGCAAACTTTAATACTGGTTTCTTATGTATCCTTCCAGAGATACTCTATGCACTTACAAAGTTATGTGTGCATCTCTACCTATACATCCATCCATTTATCCATCACCTATTGGCACCAAGTAACAGCATTCCACATACTCTTCTGATGTCTGATCTTCGTTTTTATTCAGGAAGATCTCCAGTCAACACTTCTTCATCCTTCCCTCTGAGGGCTGAAAAGCTACAAAGGAAGATGCAAGAAGCAGTGACCCATCACCCAGGGGTTCTATAAGGACGCTTTTAGCCTGAGCCCTCACTTCATGGCCCTCTTCTCTCTGGAGGTTTGATGTAACTAAGACAGTGATTCCCACACTTCTGTGTACATAAGAATCCCTTGAGAGGGTCCTAATACTTCAGATTCCAAGGACATATTCCTTAGAGATTCTGATGCATTATGTCCAGGAACATATAGGTGTGAGAGTTCACAGAAATCACACTAAGGAGCACAGTATTAGGAGAAGAATCTCACACCCAGGGAGAGGTAGCATGTTTGAGGCTTCTATGATCCATACATTATTCAATGCAAGGCCCTGAAGCTCAACATACAGTTCAGTCTTTGCAAATGCATGGTCCAATTGGGTGGCAAAGAGAAGTGAGCAGTACAGATGGCCTCTGCTGTGGTTTCTGAAGGGAGGTTGCTGAGGGTTCTGGAAATTCTCCTGGAAGAAGGGGGGCTTGAGAGTGAGCTTGAAGAATACAGAAGGCATGGATGGTTGGAGAGAATACTGACTAACTTGGACTACGAAGATGCGCTGGGAAAAATCACACTGTAAGGGGAGAACTTCTGTACAAGTTAGTACCTGCGCTGAGCAAATGGTACAGGGCTGGACAGCTGGATGGTACCTATGGGCAAAATAAAGGCAACCTTCCTTTGGGGGATCCCACGTGTACCAGATTGACCTGATTACAGAGAGTACGGTTTAAGTTTCAGCTTCCGCTCACTCTCCTGGCCTTTGAGCAGTGCCTGAACTGCCCCACCACAAGTGGAGACACTGGCAGAGACAGACCCCCAAAGAAATAAATGCTAAGATGTCACTGATGCAGGAAACATAGGAGAAGCAGGCTTGGGAGCAGGAAAAGTAATGCATTTCATTCTGGATTACGGAGTATAGGTGTTTGGGGTAATTTGGTTGATTCAGGTTAAATTCATCCAGTGAGCAACTGTATGAGGAAATCTGGGCCAATACCCAGAAAAGACTTGACCCTTCGATTATAGACTGACCAGCAGGATGCCCTCTGGCTTACCTCTGGACCCTATAGTTTAGTGAAAGGGTAGGACAGGCATATTATGATGCACACACACACCCACATACATCATTGGGAGAATCGTCTGATGCTGTATGTGGCACAGCCTGGGAGTTCTGAGAAGAAGGCAACAGCAGTGCCGAAACTTCAAGGAAGACTTCTTAAAAGAAGTGAACTTGATAGACAGATGTGGCCAGATGAAGGAAGTTAGGGAAGCCTTATGCCATTTAAAGGGGCTGGCTTCTCCTGCTCAATTCATATCTCAGCTCACCTGTCCCCTGGCATAGCCGTCCATGACCGCCCTAGAAAAGTAACCCCCAGTCCCTGTCTGTATAATTACTCTGTCTTATATTCTTCTGAGCACTTACCCTTATCTGAAATTATCTTATTTTCTATTTGCTGGTTGACTTATTTACATGTTCATTGTGTGCTTAATCCCATCGGGGTGTAAACCTCCATAAAGGCAGGGGTTGTATCTCTTTTATTCAGTCCTATATCCTAGTGTCTGGCACATTTCAAGTGTTCAACGGATATTTTCTGAATGAGTGAGTGAGTGAAAGGCCAAAAGGAAACACACAACTGCACTGCCAGCAGGAGCCTTTTCTATAGTCCTCTGTCTTATTCATGAAAGAGGCAGCATCTTATTTCCCTGACCTAAAAACCCACCCTTTTAAGGTTTCTTAAGCTCTGCCCTCCTGGGAGGAGCCCCCCCTGCCTGAGGGCCGGGACCTTAGGCATAGCTGTGACCTATCCACCCATGGTCATGTTGTGGCTGCATTCTCCCAGCCAGCCAGAGTTGACAGATGCCCTCACATTCCCTCCACATTCAAGCCCTCTCTGCACCCTCTCTTCCATATCACCTTGCTGCAATGGCTCAGTCAGGAACTCGGAGGAATCTTTTTCTATTAGTGAAAATATTTGTGAAAATTCGGGAGACAATGATGTGGGATTTGTCACTGTATTTGGAACAGCATGGATGTGGAAGCATTCAGACATACCAATATGCACACATGAGTATATTTAGGTGGAAAATGCACAGGGGCTTCAAACTCCTAACAAAACCCATAGCCAGAGGGAAGACTTAGAGATTTAAGGAATGTCTTTTAAGCCCACATCTCCCTGGACCAACCGGTGCAATTATTCCAAGGTAAGTAAATCAGTCCTGCTCTTCTAGGATCAGGTAACTGTGAGAACCTTAGTAACCCCAGCAACCTTGGATAAACCGTTAGAGCTCGGCTATAAATCTAAGAGCAATCCTTTCTCTCTTTTAAAAAAGAAGACCTTTGAAATGACATCAATTATTACCTCCCCCCTCACACACACCTTATATGAAATTCTATTTAAAATTATATTTTAGTGTACAAGTGCATGATCATTGAAGAAAATAAGAAGATAACGATAAAAAGAAGCAAACTGATTAGCATTCTATAACCTCCATAGAAAAGGCCATTATTAACAGCTAGTGCACCCTCTCTCTTTCTCTCTCTCTCTCTCTCTCTCTCTCTCTCTCTCTCTCTCTCTCTCTCTCAGCATTTAGTCCTTTTTTAGGAAGATACATGAATTCTATTCTGTATATGTTTTCTTCCAAATCATGTGGCAACACACACACACACACACACACACACACACACACACACGTACTATAATCATTTATAGGGATGTCATTTATATTCTGAGAATTATGGTTTTACATGGCTTGACTACATTTATACTATTTTAGTTCCATGATATATGCAATCATCCTCTTTTGCTGGGCATTTGGGTCACTTTAACCCTCTACCTCCTCATCTGTAAAATAGAGACAATAATGGGAAGGACCTCCCTCACATGGCTGCTTGAGGATAAAATGAGGTAATGCATGTGGAGGGCTTGGCAGAGTGCCTGACCATTTTATGTGCTCAATAAATTAATATTAGATTTGCTTATTATTTTCAACTTTGACCTGCTTTAGAATGCTGTAAAGATGATCCTGATAGCGAAATCTCTGTAAGTCCTTGCATATTGTCCTAAATTTCTAGGAAAAAGGTACCTAGATCCAAGATTTTGAACCCCTGTAAGATTTTGATGTTTATTGCTAAAATCCATGGGCATGAGAACCTGTTTCCTGTGCCCACTTCAGCACTCAGCAATAGTGTAAAATATAATCTTTTTCAATTTAATAGGCATGTTATTTACATTTGAATGTCTTTACTAATGAGGTTGAAGATTTTTTTCATATATTAGTTTGACCCCTTGTGTTTCTTCATTTGCAATTTATCTGTTTCTGTGTTTTGTCTAGTTTTGTCCAGTTAGGGGCTTCTTTTTTCCTAATTGGCATTAATTTCTCTGTGGTTAAGATATGGAGAGAGAGGGAGAGAGAGAGAGAGAGAGAGAGAGAGAGAGAGAGAGAGAGAGAGAGAGAGAGAGAAGGAGAAGAAGAAGAAGAAGAAGAAGAAGAAGAAGAAGAAGAAGAAGAAGAAGAAGAAGAAGAAGAAGAAGGAGGAGGAGGAGGAGGAGGAGGAGGAGGAGGAGAAGAAGAAGAAGAAGAAGAAGAAGAAGAAGAAGAAGAAGAAGAAGAAGAAGAAGAAAAAGAGATCAGTTTCTAGTTTTGTTTGTATTCTGTAAACTTGATTTATGAACTTTTTGAACAAGTTGGGGTTTTTTATATTTATGTAGTCAAGTCCTATATTTTCTCCTATTGCATCTTTTCTTCCTTTGCTTTTTGGTTTAAAAATCCCTTCTCTGTCCAGTGATCAAGTATTTATCCTTGTTTTACCTTTATTTTAGTTGTTTCATGGTTTTATCATTTACATTCATTTTTAAATCAATTTGGTCTTCATTTAAGTAAGCCTTATCATGTAATGATCCAATTTTATTAATTTCCAAATAATTAGCAAGTTACTTCACCTCCATGTATTAAATAATCTGTTCTTTACCCAATGGCATGAAATGCTTACTTATGTGGGTCTGTTTTGAAGATTTCTATTACATTGCAATGATAGCTTCATTTTATACCCATACCACACTCTCTTAATTCATACACCTTTAAAATATGCTTTAATGTAAAAAAATAAGTGCCTCCTTTATTCCACTGCTCCAATTTTTATCTTGATGTCTCCCACATTTGTTCTTTCAGAATAATTTAAAAACCGTTTTGCCAAGTTTCAAAAAATTCTATTTAAATGTTTATTAGAATTATATTTTATTTATGAATTAATTAGAAGTAAATTGAATTTTTAAAATGTTGAGACTTCTTATTAAGAAGCATGGTATATTTTGACAGTAATTCACTTTCTTTTATGTCCTGGAGCAGGGTTTTTAACTTTTCTGTGGAAGGAACTTAGACGGATTTTAATTCGCCATTTAATTGAGAGCCTTTAATTATAACAAGGGAGCTTACTTATCTTACTCACATCTGTTGTCACAATATTTTAAAAGGAGAAAAAACTAGATGGTTTTATTTCTGTTACATAAAGGTTTTGTTTTTAGGCTTCTCTATCATTGTTTTTGTTGTTGCTGCTCTCTGGAAATGCATTTTTCTGTTCCTGCCTGATGTGTTTGAATTTTCTATCTTGTTTTGCTCCTAAAAGTTGTGTTTTAAACTTTTTTTTAGTGATCTTGTTCTCTCTACTTCCTGTCAAAAGAGAAGCCTTTATCAATACCCTTGTGAAAAAGAAAAAATCTAGTAAATTTTTTCTTCTCTCCTATCTCCTCCATTTCTCAGTTAAGAGGGGAAAAAAAGAGAGAGAGAGAGAAAGAAATGCCAGGTATTAGATATGGATTCATTTATTAGAATTCATTTATTTTAAGTTTTTAAAATATTTGTACATTATGAAACTCCATTAAAGATAATCATTTATCTCTGACCAGTTTGGCTCAGTGGATAGAGCATTGGCCTGCAGACTGAAGGGTCCCAGGTTCGATTCTGGTCAAGGGCATGTACCTTGGTTGTGGGCACGTTCCCAGTAGGGGGTGTGCAGGAGGCAGCTGATCGATGTTTCTCTCTCATCGATGTTTCTAACTCTCTATCCTTCTCCCTTCCTCTCTGTAAAAAATTAATAAAATATATTTTTTAAAAAGATAATCAATTAGCTCCCTCTTGTAGTTTACTCTTCAGTTCTTGACATGATGGATTCTGCAGTCTTAAATTCTGTGTTTAATTCAATTCTTAAGCATTAGGCTATATCTTCAAGTGATTTAGTTTTCATCACAGTCCCACATGAAGTATACTCAGAACCCTTTCGTGTCTGAAACCACCTTTCTGCTGCCCTCCCAGGAGCGACAATCTGGGTGACAGTCAGAGTTCCCCATCACACTTGTTCTCTCATATTGCTCCTTCTTGCCTGGCATTTGGTTTTATGGAGAGATATAAAGCTAGCTTGATTTCCTCCCTTTGTAATAAACTTTTCTCTTCTCTCACGTTTGGCAAATCTTTCTATATCTCTGCTATTCCAAATTTCCACAAGGATATTTCTCTTTGTTGATCTGTTTTCAATTCCTGTTGCTCATTCAGTCCTTTCAGTTGGCAGAAATAGCAGAAAGTGAGGTTTTTTCCTATTTTATAAAAATAATTAATTCTTTTCATTTGCTGCATTTTCACACATATTATATGTGTATATATATCCTATCTAATAAAAGAGTAACATGCAAATTAGGCATCACTCCGTCACAGAGATGGACACCCCCATAGCCACAAGATGGCGGTGCCCATAGCCACAAGATGGCAGCCCAGTCCGGCTCGGCCCCACCACTGAAGTGGTCAGGCCTGTTAGCCAGGCAGGTGGTGGTGGAGGTGGGGGGCCTGAGGGGTGGAACAGGCAATCAGAGGGGGTTGGGGGTCCCCTGCCCAGGCCAGAGGCCTCAGGCATGGGTGACAGCAGAACTGGTGATTGGAGGGGACAGGGGCAGAGCCGGTGATCAGAGGAGTATGAGAAGTGAGCAGTGCAGATGGCCTCAGGCCTGGGCAGGGGCAAGGCTGGAGATTGCAGGGGCCTGGGCTCTGCAGAGACAGCGACCGGAAGGGCAGGGGTGGAGCCTGAGATCACAGGGATCTGGGCACAGTGGAGCCAGCAAAGCAGGGGTCTAGGGGTCCTCTGCCCAGGTCTGCAGCCTTGGCCAGAGGCTGCCAGTGGGGCAAGGGCAGAGACAGTGATGGCAGGGGGCAGGATCAGAGCCAGTGATCACAGAGGCCTGGGCTCTGTGAAGCTGGCAATGGGAGGGGCTTGGGGGTCTTCTGCCCAGGCCTGCAGCCTTAAGCAGAGGCTGCAGCCTCAGGCAGAGACTGCAGGCCTGGGCAGGGACAGAGCCAGTGATTGCAGAGGTCTGGGGGTCACCTGGCCAGGCCTGCATTCTGGGCCAGAGGTTACAGGCCTAGGTAGGGGTAGAGCTGGGATTTGAGGGACAGGAGTGGAGTCGGTGATCAGAGAGAACTACAGAGGAAACACCTTTTCTTAACGCTCATTGGCTAAGCTCCCTGTATGCTACTGGTAATATTCTTAGTAACTTGGGTAATAAGAATCCAAAAAGGCAATCTAGGGTTTTTCCACCACACTCTGGGAGAAAAAAAATGTAGGTCCACTGATAGAGGGCTAAGAAATATCATATCCTGCCCTAGCCAGTTTGGCTCAATGCACAATGTCTCAGCCTGCTGTCTGCAGGTTCTGGGTTCAATTCTGAGCAAGGGCATGTACCTAGGTTTCAGGCTCCTCCCTGGCCAGGGCCCAGGTCAGGGCATATGCAGGAGGCAACCAATCAAAGTGTTCCTCTCACTTTGATATTTCTCTCTGTTTTTCCCTTCTCTTCCACATTCTCTAAAAATCAATGGAAACATATCCTCAGGTGAAGGTTAAAAAAAATAAAGAAATGTCATATCCTATGAAAGACACATCTTGAAAATGCCTAAAGAAAGTTGTCATTTTTTAATGGTGAAGAGACTGGAGTCCATGTTGATGAAAACACATTGGTGGCTGCAGTGGCTGGCAGTGGCTGAGCAGTGAGGTGATGGGGCTGGTGGCTTCCCCTGATTAACCTAGTCGCCTCCCAAAAAGGGAGGCCAGATTGCACCTTGGGCCTGCTCCCTAAGGGGAGCAGGGAGCGGACCTAAGCTGTCAGTAGGACACCCCCTGAGTACTCCCAATGTGTGAGAGGGGGAAGGCTGGGCTGAGGGAACCCCCTCCCCCCCAGTGCACGAATTTCATGCACTAGGCCCTTAGACCTATATAATAAAGGGTTAATATGCAATCGACCATCATACCCTCGCACAAGATGGCTGGCTCCATGTGGCCATAAGATGGCCACCACAAGATGGCTGGCAGAAGAGGGCAGTTGGGGGCAATCAGGCCAGCAGGAAAGGGCAGTTAGGGGCAACCAGGCCTGCAGGGGAGGGAAATTAGGGGTGACCAGGCCTGCAGGGGAGGGCAGTTAGGAACAACCAGGCCAGCAGGAGAAGGCAGTTAAGGGGGCCAGGCCTGCAGGGAAGGGAAGTTAAGGGTGATCAGGCTGGCAGGGGAGGGCAGTTGGGGAAGACTGGGCCTGCAAGGGAGGGAGAGCAGTTGGGGGGATCAGGCCTGCAAGAGAGGGTAGTTAGGGGTGACCAGGCCCACAGGGGAGGGCAGTTAGGGGTGACCAGGCCAGCAGGGGAGAGCAGTTTGGGGGGGACCATGGTGGTAGGGGAGGGAAGTTAGGGGAAACTGGGCTAGCAGGGTAGGGCAGTTGGGGATGATCAGGCTGGAAGGGGAGTGGTTAGGGGCAATCAGGCAGGTAGGCAGGGAGGTGAGTGGTTAGGAGCCAGTGGTCCCGGATTGTGATAGGGATCCCAGATTGAAGAGGGTGCAGGCTGGGCTGAGGGACACACCCCCTCCCAGTGCACCAATTTTGTGCACCAGGCCTCTAGTCTATTTAATAAAAGCCTAAGTGACAGTTACGGTGGAATGACCAGCATGAGCAGTCACTATGATGTGCACTAACCACCAGGAGGCAGACACTCAGCACAGGAGCTGACCCTGGTGATCAATCTGCTCTTACAGGGGGAGTGCTGCTCAGCCAGAAACCGGGTTCGTGGCTGGCAAGTGTAGCTGCCATGATAGAGCCTCTCCCAACACTGTGGCAACACTACAGAGCAGTGGCAGTAGGTGCAGCGGCTCAGGATGAGCGTGAGAAGCACAGTGCCTGGCCCTGATTTGGGCTCCTCCCTGGCCACCTGCCACTTGGAGCACTGCTACATCTCCCAAGGGGTCCTGGACTGCAAGAGGGATGTCCGACTGCCAGCTTAGACCCAATCTTGGTGCCGTTCTTTGTAGAAGGCTGTCAGTCTGAATGACTCAATGACTCAGGTAAGTGCAGGGAACTCAGAGTGAGCCTGCCTCCATGCTTGACTTACCCACTCAATGATCTTCACAGGACAGACTGTGGTGGCCCAGCCTGTGCACATGTAGCAGCTGCTGAAGCTCAAGCAGCAGGCTGTGCAGCAGCAGAAGTTCATCCAGCCGCAAGCCAACAGGCAGACATCCCCCAAGGGATCTCAGACTCCAAGAGGCAGGGGGGGGGGGGGTGTCCCCCCAGTGCATTAATTTCATGCACCAGTCCTCTAGTATATATATAATTTTATCTTCTTTGTCCATACATCTGTCAGTGGACATTTAGGTTGCTTCCATATCTTAACTATCCTATCTAATAAAAGGCTAATATGCAAATTGACCTAATGTCAGAAAGACTGAGGTATGATGCTATAACACACACTGACCACCAGGGGGCAGACGCTCAACATAGGAGCTGCTTTCTGGTGGTCAGTGCGCTCCCACAGGGATAGCAGCTCATCCAGAAGGGGGGATCACAGCTATTGAGTGCAGTGGCAGTGGGCAACAGCCCACCTTCACAGCCAAGTTAAGAATGTCCAACTGCCCACAGGGAGCCCCAGGCTGCGAGAGGTCGCAGGTTGGGCTGAAGGACCTCTCCCCTTCCTGTCCTGACCCTCCCCCCCCCCATGCACGAATCTCATGCACTGGGCCTCTAGTTGTAAATAATGCTGCCATGAACAGAGGGGTGCATATATCTTTTCATATTAGTGTTTTGTTTTCTTTGAATAAATACCCAGAAATGAAATTGCTGGGTCCTATGGTAGATCTGTTTTTAGGGTGTGGGTTTTTTTTGTTTGTTTGTTTTTGTTTTTGAGGAATCTCCGTACTCTTTTGCACAGTGGCTGCACCAATTTATAATCCCATGAGCAGTTCGCAAGGATTCCCTTCTCCACCTCCTCACCAACTCGTTATTTCTTTAAAAGGCACGGTTTAAAATCCCACTTTTATAGAAAATCGATGGGCTCTTGAACTTGCCAGGACCACACAGCCAGCAAATGTGGAGGCCATGTTCGGCCAAGACACCTCACCCTCACCCTACTGGCCCAGTCTGTCCTAATTTGTCCTCTCTTCCTACTTTCATGGCTGAGCTTCTGCTTTAGATTCATAGATGCAATGACATTTTGAGAGGAATATTAAAAATCATCTAAAATTATCTCTTGCTTCTTCCCATAATTTTACTATCTAGGAAGAATGTTATCTGATGTCAAAGAATGACTCCTTTTGAACTTCAGCTTCTTTCCGGGGTTATATTCCACCAGGTAGTTTTCTGCCCCTCTGCCCTCCCAGGTTCAGAAGCAAAGGGACACTCAGAGTTGGTTCACTCAGCACTGAGAGTTGAAATCAATTCCAACTGAGATGGTCAGGATGGGCTCCTGTTCATTCATATCTGTCAGATTTAGGCAAAAGGACAAAGAGGAAAATTAGGTTTACTGTAAATACACCAAACAAGCCAGAGACCCAGAAGTTTGGGAGATGAGGGAGGACAAAAGGGGGGGGCAGGTGCTTTGAGATTCCAAGCACCAAGAGGTGGCCTGGCTGTTCCTGATGGGGTGTCCCAAAGCTGTGGGGTAATAACTCTTACTTCTCCTGTCCAGTCAGGAACTGATGTCACTTGTGATTCCCAGCTCATGAGATGTGCCCCTGGCATGATTCCCCAAGTCCTGGTTGGATGTATATGTGCCCTGCATGTGCCCACAGCCCACCCTCACTCCCAGTCCTTCCCTTTGAGATGGGCGGGTTAGAGCTGTAATAATGGAGTTCTGCCAGGATCTCTCTTTAACTTAGAAGGCCACTAAAAGCTATATAAACCATCTTAGACCCTTCTGCTTAAACCCTTCAATGTCTTCCCATCACTCTTTTAAAAACTTATTGTTTATTGTTGCAGTATTACAGACGTCCCTTATTCTCCCTCCCTGCCCCATCTCCATCACTCATAAAATCCAGATTTCTCTGTGGCCCGAGGGCCACACAAGGCTGCCCATCTATCTGCCTTCCTGACCTTCTTTTGTGCTCTCCGCCCTCCCTGTCCACACCCCAGCCAACTGCCCTTCTTCCTACTCCTCTAGCATGCCAGGCTGCTCCCCTCTCAGACCTGTCGGGAATAACCTCCCTGTTACGCTCATAACCGGTTCCTTCTTGTCTTTCAGGTCTTAGCTCACAGCTCTCCTCCCCTGAAAGACTTTCCTAACCACCCGTAGAGATAACCTGCTGCCCCCTGCCTGCCCCTGCAGGCCTTCCATTAGGTCTGGCAGGGGTTCTTACTTGAAAATATCTTGTTTATATCTTTGTTTATTAATCTTTTGTTTGGCTTCTCAATGTAACCTTTTCAAGAACAGGGACTGCGTCTCTCCTGTTCCGTGTCCACAGTACCGAGAGCAGTGCTCGGCACACAGTAAGCACTTGTGCGAGTAGGTGTCACCCATGCCTTCCACCATTAGACTTCTACTCATGCATTTCCATCAGCCTTGCTGACTTCATAGCACTATTCAATACTGGTCATTTTATCCTGACCCGTGTGGTGAGGGAAGGAGGTGGGACAGGTAGAATCTCTACTGAGAGCCCTGGCTTTCCTGCAAGTTTAAACGAATCTAAATCAAACCCGTTCTCTCTTTGCTTGACCTCAGAGGTCATGTTCAGGAAGTCGGAGAGATCTCGGGGGAACTGGATGACACACAGTTCCACCTGGAGTGATATCTGGTGGGCTAGATGACTTCTAAGAGGATCCTGCACACCCAGGCTCCCTGTCACTCTTCCCAATCAGCAGGGTCCCATCAGCTGCTTCAAGGGGAGTCCCCAGGTTGCTTTGAAGGAACCAACTGTCAACACAGTGGGCGTCCCATCAGATGAACTCCATGTATGAGTCACCAATGAGACATTGATGTGCCCTTCTCCTGGTGCCCTCCCCAAATCAGAGCTCACCCCCACCCTTGGCCATTTCCTGAAGTCACCTGACACACCAATTCCTAAATGAACTCCAGGGAAGCTGGAGCCTACATGCCAGACGCCAGGTCTATGCTCTGCCCAGTGGGTACATATCTGTGCAGCCCGAATTCTAAATTCATGAATTAATGAACTCTGAGCTGGAGGGAACATGCCCATCGTGCCCAGGCTCCTCACTTGATAGACGAGACAGCTCCAGGCAAGAGAAGGGAAGAGACTTCCCCCTGAGGTCATATGGTGAGCAAATGAAAGAACCTCCACTGCAGCCCTAGTTTCCTGAGTTCAGTCTAGGACATTCTCCTGCCACTGTGCCTCATTTTCCCCAAATATGCAGGATTCTAAAGCAGGAAGAATGGGAAGCAGCAAGTACCTGCTCCCCTGTCCCACCAGCCTTGCCAACCAGAGAATCCACTCCCCATGATGCAGGAGGGCCACGCTGACCTGTCCTGCCTGCTCAGGGAGGGGTCCAGGACCCCATGCAAGGACAGGGGGAAATCTGAGCCCTGACATGCAGGATGTAGGGGGGAGGGGCATTGGTCAAAGTCACAGCCCAAAGCCCCGTGTTCCCAGGTGTTCACCTGGCCCTGCTACTGCGTGTAGCTGACTCACAAAGGCAGGGAGCTTTGGACCCAGAGGGATGAGCTCAGTGTTCTGACTCATGAGGTGCTGTCGAGACAACTCCAGGGCACATAGTCAAACGTTCCGGAGAAGAAAAATGGCCATCATTAGCAATCGGAGAGGAATATCTTAAACACCTTCAATCGATAGGGCTTAAAACTGGGGGCTGTTTCTCAAGGCAGAAACTGTCGTGGAAAACCCCAGTGCAATAAAGTGTATCCTTCCCTGAGCAGGAGCAAGTCCAATTGACTGTCAGGAGCTGAGCCCTGGGAGGAGCCTCGTTAGAAAGCTTTGCATTGTAAGTGGGGTCAGACTTGTCACTCAGGGTTGACAGGGCCCATCAAGGAGAGCAAGCTCCACATTAGTGTCCACCCCAACATCTCATTTGAGGGTGTGCTACAGAAAGCCACCTGATTGGCAGAGAGGACGCTCACTTAATAAGCTCTCTCCCTGCCAGACATGGATTAAAAGTGATTTTTTTTTTTTGCCTAAATTACATTTTATTTTCTCACCAGCTGCTAACTCTCTGAGACAGATTGGGAGATAAATTATCACAGCAGTGAATGAATCTAATTTTTCAATATAATTCACGGTAATTCTATATTTTCCACACAAGATGGAAATAGTGTTGGCCCTTTGCCAAGAGCCAAAATTTCAAAAAAGACACAATATCTCAGACTCTCGGAAGTCTGTGAGTTTGGAAGATATAGATGGAGGAGCTGACAGAGAAAAATCCCATAGGCTTGGGCGAGGGCGGGGACAGGGCCAAGAGGAGGAATTAGAGAGAGGATGCCAGCTCATGGCAGCCCAACCATCAGACCTCCCTCCACCTCCCACATTCCTGACTTGTCTCTTCTTTCTGGAATGTTCTTCCCCCAGTTCTTCACATAAATGATTCCTGCTCATCATTCAGGTTATGACTTAAACGTGACCTCCCCAGAGAGGTCTTTCTTGACCACTCACTCTCAGTAGGGAAGTCCCCTCCCAATCACCACCAATCACAGCAGCCCATCCTGTTCTCTTCATCGCAGTTTCCACTGTTTGAAAAGGTGACTTCATTTATTTGTGTGTTTTTTTGTTGAGGGTCTGTGTTCCTCCACAGAATGTAAGTAGGATGTGGGACGGTTCCTTCCCAGGCTTGTTTGCTGCATGCCTGGCACCAGGTGAGTGCTCCATTCGTATTTTGGACCCTATGAAATAGAAACAGGGGAGAAAAGGGGAGCAGAGGAGTCGAATTGATTGCAAACACCTCTTCAGGTGTTTAGTCCCAGCAGCACAGTGAGGGCGCCATGTAGCATTTGTTATTGTTAGTGGGTTTATTGAGGACAATTTCAGGAGAAATTAAAAATGGTAACTGAGGGAAGCTGTTTACTCACAAGTCTTTCCCAATCAGAATCCGACTGAACACAGCCAAGGCCAGCCTGGTGCTGCCTGACCTGCCTTCCTATCACCCCTGGTGACCTGAGATACAGGCCATAGGGCCTGTCTGAGCAGCTGGACCCAACATGGGGTCCAAATGAGCTTCAATAACGGAAAGAAATAGCACATGCTATAGAGGAGTAATGTGGCCCCGCTGTTGCTTTAAAGAGGCTGAGACCAACTCCGGCGTGGATCTGTAGGGAATATAAATGATGCTATTAACTCCCTGTAATTTACAAGTCATCACTTGCACAAAGCTTTGGGAACCATATATTGAATGCTGAGGGCTCTGGGGTGTCACCACTGTTCTCTCTCTCTCTCTCTCTCTCTCTCTCTCTCTCTCTCTCTCTCTCTCTCCAGCTTGGTCTTGAGGGCTCAGCTCCAGTGCTGTCCCTGCAGAGCTTTCCTAGAATGCTGCTCCCCCACCCCAAGTTAACCTGTCTCCCTGGGTCATTTCACTGCATTTAATCCTCCCTTCCGTTTTACTTTGACTTATGGTTGCTTGTTTCTCCCTCTTTCAATGACAACTCACAGAGAAGAGAAACTACCATGTCTGAAACCTCTTGATAGCGCCCTCCTTCCTCTCCAGCACCACTGCTAGTCCTTTGCCTAGTGTACATAATCATGAATATGTACTGTGTGGCATTACGCTGGAGAGGAGCCTGGTGAGCCACTCTCTTGGTGTCCAGCCAAGAGCCATACATACATTCAGTGACCCTGGGGGATTGGAAAGATGAGACTGATTCTACCTTTAGTCCCAGGGGCAGGATACATGACCAGGGTCCCAGTCAGTGAGCCCCCGACTTCCAGGCTTGGCTCAGGATTAGGGGCTTGAAAGGAATGGGATGCTTGAGGGTTTGGATGTGATTCTTGGGCAGCTATGCTTGATGCTCAGAGTAGTAAGCTCTGGATTGGCTGCCACCAAGGAGCGTGAGACCAAAAAAACCAACAACAATGGAGTGGAAAGCAGGATGACAGGGAGAAACAAAATGCAAACACATCCATTGAACATTGAATCTAATTAGACTTGAATATGATTTTTCTACCCTCACACTTTTCAGTTCTGTGAGTGGGGTTGTTTGTCACTTGCAATGGAAACACCCTATCCCCCTCGATTAGTATAGCCTTCATACCAGCACAGGTGAACTGTGACCTGAGTAACGAGTAGGGGAGAGTCAAGTGATGTAGTCAAAGAAATGTTCAACCCACTTATAATCAAAGAAGAATCGATTAGAACAATGAGATAGCATTGTTGCCTAGCAACCTGGCAAAGATTAAATGCAGTGATAATATTCTATGGTACCTAGATAGATAATGCTTAATAAGGGTGCATAGGAAAGGTATTCATAATTTTGGAGAGTAATTATTAAATGCATATTAAAATCATTAAGGGCACTCAAACTCTTTACGTGCATCCAGGAAAGAATCCCAAACAAATAAGTAAGAATGTGTGCATTTTGCTAATGGAATAAACATTGCGGTAGGTGTTTATAAAGCACTGAAAATTTGAAAATAACTTAACGGTCCAATAATAGAAGATAGGTTAATATATATTTTGATGCATTCCTTAATCAAATAATATGTATTTATTAAAATTGTGTTTTAGATTAGAATTTATATGGAAAATGTAATCAGTGTCAAAGTAGCAAATAAAGTATGACATATATGTAAAAAAAAAGACAACCGGTAATAGAAGTTTCATTCTGAATGAAGAGATTAGAGGTGTTTTTTATATTTTCTTGTTTTGTCTTTTTCCAGCTGGCTCAACTTTCCAAATACATAACGTATTTGACCACTATTCACCACCCCCATGGGGACCAGCCTGGTCCAGGCTGCCATCAGCTCCGGTGTGAATAACTGGGATAGCTTCTCACTGGTGTCCCTGGTGCCCTTTCAGTCTCCTCTCCATACAGCATCTGGGATGATCCTTCAACACGTTTGTGAGGTCATGTCTCAGTCTGCTACAAACTCTCAGTGGCTTCCCATCACACTTACAATAAAACTCAAAGGCTTGAAATCTAAAGTCTTCCATTCCTCTGCTTAACCTTTACTTCCTCAAAGAGGCCTTTTATGATCACTCAGTTTTGAATAACATACCTCTGCCGCCTCTATCATCTTATCTTAATTTAGGCCACTTATCAATACCTGGCATTGTAACTTAAATAAATGTAATTTGGTTCATCACATACCTCTCCCACTTAAACATTAGCTCCTTGAGGGTAAAATGTGGTTTGTTTACTTCATCACTGTCCCCAGTGCCTAGAACAGGGTCAGGAACGTAAAAGCATTCAATAAGTACTTGTTGACTAAATGAATGAATCAGAAGTAATTTTATTTACTTTTATAAAAATGTTCAAATCCTATTTAAGAATAGGTTTCTTAAGAAACACAAAGACAACACTGGAGACAAAAGCAAGGACATATCCTAGGCGGTTTGGCTCAGTGGATAGAGCATCAGCCTGTGGACTGAAGGGCCCCAGATTCTATTCCAATCAAGGGCACATACCCAGATTGTGGGCTCGATCCCCATTAGGGGGCATGCTGGAGGCAGTCAAGCAATGATTCTCTCTCATCATTAATGTTTCTATCTCTCTCTCCTTCTCCCATTCTCTCTGAGATCAATAAAAAATAAAATAAAATAAAAACAAGGACACTAGAAGAAATTGAAGCCTTAGCACCCACAGCTTCAGTAAACAGTATAATTCCTCGCCTTATGTGTTTTGATACGCAGTTGTTAGGCACATACACATTAAATATTGTTTTATCTTCTTGGGGGATTGACATATTTATCAAGTAATGGCCCTTCTTTATTCCTAATAATTTTCCTTGCTCTAAAGTCTGCTTGTCTGAAATTAAGTAGCTACTTCAGCTTCATTTTGATTTGTGTTAGCCTGGTATATCTCTCTCTGTTCCTTTACTTTTCCCCTCGGCTTCTTTGAAGATTTTTCTCTTTGTCTTTATTTTCTGTAGTTTCATTGTGATATGCCTAGGTGCAGATTTTTTGATATTTATCTTACATGATATTCTCTGATCTTTCTAAATCCATTTGCTATCTGTCATTAATTTTAGAAAATGTCCAGTTATTATTAGTTCAAATATTTCTTCTGCCTCTTTTTCTCTTTCTCATTTCCTGTAAGTTGCAGGAATTGTTTTTAAAAAAAGATGTTTTTATTGATTTGAGAGAGAGAGAGAGGAAAAGAGAGAGAGAGAGAAAGAGAGAAAGAAAGAGGGAGAGAGGGGAGGGAAAGAGAGAGAGAGACATCAATGAGAGAAAAACATGCATAGGTTGCCTCCTGCATTCCCCCTCCTGGGGATTGAGCCCACAACCAGGGCATGTGCCCTGACCAGGTAAAACCATGACCTCCTGGTTCATGGGTTGATCAACGATCAACAACTTAGCCATACTGGCAGGGCATGTCACAGGAAATTTTGAGGAAAGAATTGGTAACTTGAAAAGAGGGAAATAGAAACTCCCAAATTGAAAATGGGAAGAGGAAAAAAATAAAACAGACTTAACAGAATACCAAGAGTTGTGGGATAATTACAAAAGCCATGCTCAGAGGGAAATTTATAGCATGGTATGTATACAGGGTGGGGGCAAAAATAGGTTTACAGTTGTGAGTACATGAAACAGGGTTTATTCTTCTATTATTATTTATTAACTATTGTATTATTTTCCACATGAATAACTGTAGCCCTACTTTTGCCAAATTCTGTGTATTAGGTGAGAATAAATATTAGATGTTCGAAGTCATTAATCATCAGAGATATGCAAATTATAGCCACAATGAATTTTCCCCTTACACCTATCAGAAAGGCTATATAATATATCTATATATATATCTATATATATAGGCAGATATAAATATATAGATACAGATATAGATATAGATATATGATATAGATATATATCTGTATATCTTATATATCTATATCTATATCTATATCTATATCTATATCTATATCTATATCTATATCTATACAAAGCCAGCGACTGGAATGCTGTAACAATCAGAACGACCGGTTGCTATAGATACAGATATAGATATATAGATACAGATATAGATATATATCTGTATATCTTATATATCTATATCTATATCTGTATCTATATCTATATCTATATATCTATATCTATATCTATATCTATATCTATATCTATATCTATCTATATATACAAAGCCAGCGACTGGAATGCTGTAACAATCAGAACGACCGGTTGCTATGACACCCACTGCAGCCAGTGAACCACCCGATTGTGGGTATGGCCAGTGACCAACCTCCCATGGCCCCTACCTCTGGCTGGCCTGCAACCCATTGCAACTCTCCACCCCAATAAGGGGCAGGGCCATCCAGCCAATCTCCTGCAACCCCTCCCACAGTTAGCCCCACCCCAGTTGGTCCCCCCAACTCTGATCAGGGGCAAGGTTGGTGGCTACTGGCTGCAGCCCCTCCCCCTGGCTGGTCCCACCCTCCATTGGCCCACCTACATAGCAGTCAGGGTCAGAGCCCACTGGCTAATTGTTTGAAGCCTCTTCCTTCCCACCTCCTGCTGGCCCGGCCCTGATTGGGCCCCGATCCAGGCTGGGCCAGCCAGACCCCACCTGTGCACAAATTCATACTATGGGCCTCTATTCATCAATAAAGCAACAAACAAGTGTTGGTGAGGCTATACCAGTAAAGAAAAGGGAGCCCTCATGCACTGTTGCTGGAAATGCAGACTCGTGTAACCATTATGTTAAACAGTGTGGAGTTTCCTAAAAAAGTTAAAAATGGAATTGCCCTATGATCCAGTGATTCTTTTTCTGGGAATATATCCAAAGAAATCCAAAACACTAATGTGAAAGAATATATGCACCCTTGAGTTCATTGCAGTTTTATTCACAACTAGGGGCCCGGTGCACGAAATTCGTGCACGGCGGGAGGGTGGAGGTCCCTCAGCTTAGCCTGCCCCCTCTCACAGTCTGGAACCCCTCAGTGGATGTCCTATGATGGCCCCAGTCTGCCAGGTGCCTTTTGTGTGTGTGTGTGTGTGTGTGTGTGTGTTGCCACTGGGGACCTGCCCCCAGCTGCATCTGAGGCTCAGAGCAGTCCTCCTGTGTGTGTCTACCTGCTGGGGGCCTGCCCCTAGGCACACCGTTGAGGCTTGGAGTAGGCACCCCCCCATGTTGATCTCTCAGACTCTTGCCCTCCCCTGCATGTTGTTCTCTTTTTTGAGCTGTGGCCAGAGCTGGGTGCTGCCTGGCCCCCAAGCTTGCCTACTGCCCATCTTTCTCCAGCCACCAGAAAGCAGGGAAAACCCCACCTCATGGTCAGGCCAGCCTTTTTCTGCTCCCTGATCCCTGGAAGGGACCTGGGGAGCCGCCAAGCAGGCACCCAGCCCCCAAGAGCTTACTTTCCTGCTCTCCAGTTCCCCCCAAAGGGCCTGGGGAGCCGCCAAGCAGGCTGCTGACTCTTTCCCACTCACTGGTTCCCTGCAGCCTTGCTTTCCTGCTCCCTGGTGCCCCGCAAGGGGCCTGGGAATCCCACCAATCAGGCCACTGACCCCCCGCTGCCTCTTTCCCGCTCCCCGGTGCCCCTGAAAGGGCCTGAGAAGCCACCAAGCAGGCCGTCAACCCTGCCGCCTCTTTCCCATTCACAGGTCCTGGGCCCTGTGTTGTTCCACCCTGCAGCCGCTCTGTGCACTCGGGAGGTCCCTCAGCCCAGCCTGTGCCCTCTCGCAGTCTGGGATCCCTCTGGGGATGTCCACCTGCTGACATGCCTGACCAGGCTGGGTGAGGGGCTGATGGCTGTTTGCAGGCTGGCCAAGCCCCCCAGGAATGTCCCTCACCCCATTGGGTTGTGGCCAGCGTGGGTGACAGGCTGATTGGCCCTTTCAGGCTTTAAGGCTGCCCACAGCTCCCATTGACCCAATGTCCCAGCAAGGCTGGCTGGACGCAGGTTTCTGGGGTTTGTTTATCTTCTATAATTGATGCTCTTCCTTTAAGGCGAAGACTAGAAATGTAATAAAACCTCCTCTCTGCTTCAGCTCGCGGCCTCTATAATGAAACAATGTTGTTACTCATGTTGTTACTCTTAGACTCAGGCCCAGACTGCTGGCCTGCTGTTTCCTTCAGCTCCCGAGGATTCTATAATTTATACATTGTTGCAAACGTGTTTTGCTTTCAGGCAAGGGTAAGCGAGCCAGCGCACAGGCAGTTTCACTTTCACTCCTGCTGCAATGGAAGCTGCCGTTTACTCCGTGAGTGGCGGCCGCCATGTTGGCTGGGCTAATTTGCATACAGTCGCTCTGATTGGCTGTTGGGCGTCCCGAAGAAACGGTCAATTTCAATATTACGCTTTTATTAGTTAAGATAGCTAAGCTATGGAAGCAACCCAATTACTGATTAATAGATGAGTAGATAAAAAAGCAGTGGTACATATGTACAATGAAATATTACTCAGTCATAAAAAAAGAATAAAATCTTATCATTTGTGACAACATGGCTGAACCTGGAGAGTATTACGATAAGTGAAATAAGACAGAGAAAAACAAATAACACATGATTTCACTTATATGTGGAATTCAAAGGACAATATAAATGAACAAACAATACATAAACAGACTTATAGATACAGAGAATAGTCTGATGGTTGTAAGAGAGGAGTGGGACTTGGGGGATGGGTGAAAAAGGTGAAGGGATTGAAAAGTACAGATTGGAAGTTACAAAATATTTATGGTGATGTAAAGTACAGTGTAGGAAATATAGTCAATAATCTAATCTAATAAAAGAGTAATATTGAAATTGACCATCTCTACGAGACACCTAAGCCACACTCACCAACCAATCAGAGCGGCTGTATGCAAATTAACCCAGCCAAGAAGGAGGCCCGCAGTCATGGAGCTAGAGTAAATAGCTGCTTCCATTGCACCAGGAGTAAGCTGTCTGCCGGCCAGCTGAGCTTCTCTGTGCTCAAGGCAACAACATAGTTGCAAAATTGTTGCAATTATAGAAGCCTCAGAGCTGAAGCAAACAGCAGGCTTTCATTGCACCAGCGATGGAGGAAACTGCCTGCCTAGAGTCTACTAAGGCAACATTCTTAGAGTCTACTAAGGCAACATTCTTTCAATTATAGAAGCAGGGAGCTGAAGCCAACAGGAGGCTTCATTATCTGCCTAGGCCTCAACTTAAAGGAACAGTATCAATTTTAGAAAATAAATAAACCTCAGAAACCTGCTTCCAGCCAGCCTTGCTGGGACATTGGGTCAGTGGAAGCTGTGGGCAGCCTGAAAGCCTGAAAACGCCCCTCAGCCCATCACCCATGCTGGCCACACCCCAATAGGGTGAGGGTCCCCACTGGGGGGCTGTGGGCAGCCTGAAAATAGCCCTCAGCCCATCACCCAGACTAGCTACTCCCCTATTTGGTGAGGGTCCCCAGGGGGGGGCTTGGCAAGCCTGCAAACAGCCATCAGCCTGTCACCCACACTGGCTAGGTACCCCAGTAGGGACCTGAACCCTGAAGAGACTGTGGCCAGCCGGCAAACAGGCATCAGCCCCTCACCCAGGCTGGCCAGGTACCCCAGTAGAGACACAAAACCTGAAGGGACTGTGGGCAGCCTGAAAATGGCCCTCAGCCCCTCACCCAGGCTGACCAGGCATGCCAGAAGGTGGACATCCCCCGAGGGGTCCCAGACTGTGAGAGGGCACAGGCTGGGCTGAGGGACCTCCCGAGTGCACAAATTTTTGTGCACTGGGCCTCTAGTATTGTAATAACTATGTATGGTGCCAGTTGGGTACCGGAAATATTAGAGGGAACACTTTGTAAAATATATGATTTTCTAATCACTGTGCTGTGCACTTGAAACTAATACAAAGTACTATAATGTAAACTGTAATGTAAAAAAAATTAAAAATCTTAAAAGAATAAACATCTAAAATCAATTATCTAAGCTTCCATCTCAAGAAGCCAGATAAAGAAGAGCAATATAAATCTAAAGCAAGCAGAAAAAAAATTAGAGCAGAAATCAATAAAAGTGAAAATAGAAAACAATGGAGAAAAATATTAAAACCAAAAGCTTGTTCTTTGAAAATATCAATAAAATTGATAAATCTCTGGCTGAACTAACCAAGGGGGGTAGAGGGGAAAGAAGACACAAATTAATTAATATTATAAATGATGATTTCAGTTATATGTGGAATCTAATGAACAAAGTAAACAAAGTGGAGACCGACTCATGAATATAGAGAACAGACTGACAGCTGTAGGTGGGTGATTTGGGGCTGGTTGAGAAGGGTCAAGGGATTAAGCAAAGAAAAAAAAAAAAGACTCATGGAAACAAACAACAGTATGCTCATTGCCAGAGGAAAGGGAGGATGGGAAGAAGTAGAAGAGGGTAGAAGGGGAATAAATGGTAATGGAAGGAGTCTTGACTTGGGGTGGTACACACAAATTGCAATGTACAGATGATCTATATATATAAAAGCCTAAGCAACCGTTTGACTGGGAGCAGACGCTCAACACAGGAGCTGCCCCCTGTTGGTCAGTTCACTCCCACAGTGGGAGCACTGCTCAACTGACCGAGGGGCACCAGACACGGGCTGCCACAGCTCAGAGACCACAGCAGAGAGGCAGCAAGCCTACTGAGCAGTGGCAGTGGCAAGAGCAGCAGGGCCAGGTTGAGCAGGAATGGCAGGCAGAAGCAGCAGGCAGCATTGGACTGCCAGTTTTGGCCTGATCCCTGCAGGCCACACCAAGGGACCCTACCAGTGCATGAATCCATGCACCGGGCCTCTAATATATTATAAAAGACCTGAAACGTACATAATTTTATTAACCAATGTCACTCCAATAAATTTTATAACTGTTCAGTCTCAAAAAATATTACAAATGAAAGACTAATGCCATGAACTAAAAAAGAATAATAAAGGAATATTATGAAAACTCTGTGCCCAACCCTAGCCAATCTGGTTCAGTCAATAGAGTATCAGCCTAGGGGACTGAAGGGTCCTGGGTTGGGTTCCAGTAAAGGGCACATACCTCAGTTGCAGGCTCCTCCCCAGCCTGGGCCCCTGATCTGGGTGCATGCATGAGGCAATCAATCAATGTGTTTCTCTCACATCAGTATTTCTCTCTGTCTTTCCCTTTCTCTTCCACTCTCTCTAAAAGTCAATGGAAAAATACCTTTGGGTGTGGATTAAAAAAAATTAAAAACAAATAAAAAAATCTCTGTGCCCACAAATTTGGTAACTTAGATGAAATGGACCAATTCCTTAAAAGATACAATCTACAAAAATTCACACAAGACGAATTAAATCATCTTAATACATTCACAACTATTAAAGAAATTGATGAATAATTTGTAACCTTCAAAACAGAAAGCACCAGGCCCAAATGGTTTCACTGGTGAATTTTACCAAGCATTTAAAGAAGAAATTATGCCAGCGCTCTGCAATCTCTTCCAGAAAACACAAGCAGAAGATGCACTTCCCAGCTCATTTTATGAAGCCAGCATTTACCTAGCAAAACCACATAAAGACATTACAGGAAAACTACAGACCAATTTATCTCCTGAACACTAGAATCTTCAACAAAATACTAGCAAATTGAATCCGACAACATATAAAAAAATTATACACCATGACCAATTGGAATTTACTCCAGGTATGCAAAGCTGGCTCCACATGTGAAAATCAATTAATGTAATCTGTGGCATCGACAGGCTTCAGAAGAAAAATTATTTGATCACTTCCATAGATACAGAAATTGCATTTGATAAAATCCAATGCTCTTGCATGATAAAAACTCTCAGCAAACTAGAAATAAAGTTGTCAGCGGTTAGCAAAAACTCAGAGCTAACATCATACTTAGTGGTGAGAAACTGGAGATCTCCTAAGACCAGAAACAAAGCAAGGATTTCCTTCACCATTCCTACACAAACCACCCTGGAAGTTTTAGCTAATGAAACAAAGCTGTGAAAAGTCATAAAACGTGTACAAGTAGGAATGAGGAAATAAAGCTGTCATTGTTCACAGATGGCATGATTGTCTATGTAGAAAATCCTCTAGACTCAACAAAAACTGGCACTAATAAAGAATTTCTGGCCCTGGCTGGTTTGGGTCAGTGGATAGAGTGTTGGCCTATGGACTGAAAGGTCCTGGGTTAAATTCTGGCCAAGGAGTCATGCCCAGTAGAGGGTGGGCAGGAGGTAGCTGACCGATCAATGATTCTCTCTCATCATTGGTGTTTCTATCTCTCTCTTCCTCTCCCTTCCTCTCTGAAATCAATAAAAATATTTTTTTAATTAAAAAAAAAAGAACTTCTGAATTTCTGGCTTCTTCAGCTCCAAGTTTTGGATATATGAGTCAAAAATAAAAACGTAAGAAACAAGGGACTCACCATCATGTCTTTGCTTGGGTCCTGAGGTCCTCAGCAGCCTGACTTCTCGCCACCTTTCAGAGTCTTCTTCTTTGTTCTACGCATAACGTCCAGTGTTTTTAGTTGTATTTAGTGGAAGGAATAATGAAGCATACACGTACTCTATCCACCCACAGCAGAAGTCCGGAATCTATCTTTTTAGAACATAAAGCAAATCCTCTTCCCTGCTTAAAATGTTCCAGTGGCTTCCTATAAAACTGAAACCCAAATCCACACCCTTTCCTCTAGTCTATGCCTTCAAGAACTGCCTCAATGCCCACCTCTCGAGGCTCATCTCTCACCACACTTCTTGCCTATTCAGCCACAGAGGACCTTCTTTGTCTTCCTCAAACATCTTGGCTCATTCTGCATTAGGACCTTTGCACCGGTGCTTCTACTGCCTGGAGTGAGTCCCCTATGTTTTCAGAACACATTGTACATACGGCTACTAAAAAGATAGCTTCCCGAAAACCTAACCTCTATTATAACCCATGCAAGCACTTTTTTTCAGGGTTTCTCTTATTTCTCTGTTACTATGATCTATCTGCTTGTTTTCCACAGTTGAATACCAGGTTCCATGAAAACAAGTCTTAGGTGTCTTATTTATATACTAGGGGCCCAGGGCACAAAAATTTGTGCACTCGGAAGGTCCCTCAGCCCGACCTGTGCCCTCTCGCAGTCTGGGACCCCTCTGGGAATGTCCACCTGCTCGCGTGCCTGGTCAGCCTGGGTGAGGGGCTGATGGCTGTTTGCAGGCTGGCCAAGCCCCCCAGTGGAGACCCTCACCCCATTGGGGTGTGGCCAGCATGGGTGATGGACTGAGGGCTGTTTTCAGGCTTTCAGGCTGCCCACAGCTCCCATTGACCCAATGTCCCAGCAAGGCTGGCTGGAATCAGGTTTCTGGGGTTTATTTATCTTCTATAATTGATACACTGTTCCTTTAAGCCGAGGCCTAGGCAGGTAAGGAAGCCTCCTGTCTGCTTCATCTCATGGCTTCTAAAATTGAGAGAATGTTGCCTTAGTATACTCTAGGCAGGCAGTTTCCCCCATCGCTCCAAGGCTTCTATAATTGAGACAATGTTGTAAATATATTGTTGCCTGGAGCTAGGAGAAGCCCAGTTGGCAAACAGTTTTACTCCTGCTGCAATGGAAGCTGCCTATTTACTCTAGCAGCTCCATGACTGCCGGCCTCCATCTTGGCTGGGTTAATTTGCATGCAATCGCTCTGATTGGTTGATGGGCATGACTTAGGCATCCCAAAGAAATGGTCAATTTTAATATTACACTTTTATTAGATTAGATGTAACATCAGATCTTAGAATAGTGCCCAGGCACCATATAAGCCCCATGCAGAGAATTAGTGAAAAGAATGAATGCACAAATGACCCTGCATCAATCATTTATATTCTAAGTGCCTGGGAAAGACAGGTCAGAACAGTCAGTAGAGTCAACAGTAACAAGTGTTGTGACCTTATTTTCACCCAGTCAAGTGGTCAGGTACATAAGCTCTATTAGTAATATAACTTAGAGCAGACAAAACAGTTTTATAACTTGCAAGTGAAAAAACCCTTTGTAAAGCTGCCTTTGGGTCAAATATGCATTAGCAAATATGGAAATCAATGAAAATGAAAGCACTATATATAAAAATCTCTGTAGTGCAGCGAAGTCAAGCTCAGAGAAAATTAATTGTTCATTTTTAGTATCACATTAGCATTTGTCTGATTATCAAATAATGTACTCTCATTGTTTTCAGAAAACCATGAAAGAACAAACAAGAAAATAAAAACGGTGTATAACTGGTGACAACATTTTGGTCTATTTTCTTTTTTTCTCTCTCTATGCAGATACAGGTATATATTCACAGAGGTATTGATTTGGTTTTTGCCTAATTTGGGTTTGTAATTCAGAGAGAGAGAGAAAGAGAGAGAGAGAGAGAGAGAGAGAGAGAGAGAGAGAGAGAGAGAGAGAGAGATATGAGAATATGGTACCTTACCTACTTGGGAGAAACTTAAGACAACCATTAAGAGAATAAATTGTGTCCTGGCATTGGCTGCTAGGCATATGGGAAAATGGGCAAAACAAAGATTATCAAAAATCAGGGGTTCTGAATGCTTTTGAATAATTAGTGGAGAAATCATGAATATGCATCATTTTGTAGCCTTTTAATTACTTTAAATTCTTTATTTAAAAATAAAGTCAGTAAACATTCAGCTTAAAATATAAGAAAATATCTTAAGACATGTTTAGTTGCATGAAACATTAACTCTGTTTAAGTATAAAATAGAATCATAAAAATAGAGAAGATCCTCGTGGAAATTCATGATGATCAGACCTCATGGGAATGGAAGGAAAAGACAGTTGGAGTCTCCATCTCCCTCTCCCTGTGGTTCCATGGTCTCTGGTCTCTGCTTCTCTCTGCTCACCTATGCATTTTCCTACCAGCTTCCACAGCTCAGGCTTGTATCCTTCTCTCCCTTAATTTCAGTTTGCATGTGGCTTTGCTGAGGACAATATTGGTTCATAGATCTCTGTTGTAGCAGCTTGCTTCCCTGCAATTAACAGCTACAGTCTTTGTGTTTCTTTAACTGCATTTCTAGTGAGTAACAAGTGAATGGCTAATTTTACCTTTTGGAAGACCTGTACTTTCATTGGCCAAACATCTGTGGCTAAGAAAGGAGATAGGGTCACATGGGCAAGAGAAGCTATTGGCAAGGATAATAGCATCCGAAAGCTAAAGAAAGGAAAATAATAAGTAAATGATAAAATGCAGAAACCTAAACTAGTAAAAGCTAATCAAAGCAAATTCAAATTAACAGTATTAAAATCAGAAAGCTATTATAACAACCAATATAATTTTTTTTTTAATTATGATGGCATTTTATGCCAAATTGCCAGATAATTTGAAACTTCAATAAAATAGGACAAAAATGATTTTAAAAGCATGTCATTCTAAATTTGATGCAAGGAAAAACAGAAAACAGTATTGGGCTTAAATAGAAGATTATTTATAAGGGCCATAAAGATGTGCTGCTAATTATGCCTAATACAGACAATTCTTGTATGCTATAAATTGTTCCAAAACAAAGAAATCAATTTCAGGGTGCCCATATTAGGATGAGGTCAATATGACACAAAGCCTAAAATCTGATAAAGTTATTACAACAAAATGAAATCTATATCCACACAACATTTGAATACAGGTATCAAATATTAAAATAAAAATCAGTAAGCAAAATCATAAAAAGAAGAATATACCAAAAGCATATATGATTTATTTCAGAAAATAAAGGTGATTTATCATGAGAAAATCTGTTTACATCAGCCATTCTTGGTATCACATATGTTGTCCTACAAGATCTTAATAGTTATTAATATTTCCTATTTTATTACTTATGTACATATTCCACTGTAAACACAATTAATAATCATATTTCTACCAGATATAACACTTAATGAGTCCTGGAAAAAATTCTTAATAGAGTCATGCAGTGTTGCCTGTAAATAAATACAAATTTCCAAGGATATAAGCAGATTCTGTCATAAGTCTGTCCTCAAAGCAATCACAGAACCACACACAAGAAATCCTTTCAAGTTCAAAAGAGGTAAAATATTTAACATTACACATTGTAGAAACATTAAGGTTAATTTTCAAATATTAAGTAAATAAGAACTCAAAATGCATTAAATTATTTTAAGTAGTTATCTACCCATGTAAATGTTGAAAAGTAGGGATGTTTTTCACATCATCTTTGTCCATTCACTAGCTGAAGTGCTGAGAGTAAATTCATCTAAACTTTCCTACCACTTAATGTATATATAAATGCCTCAGGCAGAGGCAGGAGGGGGACAATAAGAGCCAAAACCCAAAGGAAATCAGAAAGAAGAGAATAAGTAAATGGTAAGATAAGAAAACTTAACCTAATCTAATACATCTAATTAAGAACAAATGTACATCAGGTCAATAGTTATGTAAGAAGCAATACAACCATTTCAATGGGTGACACACACACACAAAATTCAATACAAAGTAATAGCTATTCCTTATGCTGAGTATTTTTTTAAAAAAATAATAGAAATATCCTTTTTTATAGAGAAAACTAGGGGCCCAGGGCATGAATTTGTGCACCTTGTGGGAACTATGGGCTGTGAGACTGCAGTGCGCATAGGCGTGGGTCTTGGCCCATCCTCTGTGCTCCTCCTGCCACGGCCCCTGGTCCCCTGTCTGCTGGCAACCCCACTCCCACCGCTGCTGCTCCCACATGCAGACGGTGCTGGCTCCACTCACATCCACTGACAGCAGAGCGATTGGGGCCGGTGTCAGCCACAGGTGCGAACAGGGCTGTCGCCATCAGCAGGTGTAAGAGGTGGCTGCCAGCCCCGATGACCCCTCAGGAATAGAGGGAGGTGGAGAAGCCCTGAGGGGCGATCAGGGCTGGCAGCTGCCGCTTGCACCCACTGATGGTGCCGAGTGATCAGGGCTAGTGCCAGGTGCAAGCTCCGGCACTGGCAGCAGGTATGAGCACCAGCCAGGACTGCAGCACGCAGGAGCAAAGAATTTTCAGTAACCACCAGGGGCTTGCCCCCATGACAGTGACCAGCACCCCGCCTTGATCTGGCGCCCTGCTCACCTGCTCCACCGTCCCACTGAGGCGGATGCCCCGCCATATTCCACACTCTGCCATGTGCTGTCAATGCCCAACATGTTCTGCAAATGCCTCCTGGTGGCCAGTGCACAACATAGCAACCAGTTGTTTGATTGGTTGTTTCATGGTTTGGTCTATTTGCATATTAGGGTTTTATATATATAGACTAGAGGCCCAATGCACAAAATTCTTGCAAGTGTAGGCCTTCACAGCCCTGGCTGCCTAGGCCATCATGACCCCGGCCTCCTCACAGCCTTGCCTCTAATCCACTGGTCATTTTGGAAGGTTGTCCCACTGTCTGATCTAATTAGCATATTAGCTCTTTATTATATATGATGATAATGCTCATTGTACACAAAAACCCAACTGGGTGCTTACTGATAATTCTAAAGTCACATCACTTTTAAAATAAGAAACAGAACAATTATGCCAGATAAAATAATCATAATCATTCATCATTATTGTGGGAATTTTAGACAAAGCAATAAGAGAGGAAATTGAATTACTTGAAAGGATTGGTTCTCAGACTTTGGCAAAGACCAAGAGTAGTAAAAAGGAATAAAAATACGGAAAATAGCAATGACAACATGAGAAACCTATGAGCTAGAATTACTACCATCCCCATTTTAAAGCGGAGGAAACTGGCATAGAGAGGTCAGAATATTTCTCCAGGGTTATGCAGCAACGTAGGGGGGACGCTGAAATTCTAAGTCTGGGTCCAAACACTCTTACTCCATCTCTCTCTACCCATCCTGTGATATGGCAGACACTGGGATAAATGCCATATATCCACCAAACGCTTTTACAAGTCTGAGAAGTCAATATCCTTTTCTCCCTTCTAGAGCGTGGCAGCTATGCAGTAAAATACAATTTAAAAATTCAATAGGCTTTTGTAAAACTCGAAATTCCAAAGATGTAGCTACAGAGAAAGATTTAAATAATAAATTTTAAAATAAAAAGGCCAGCTATCATGCAGTATGTTTGATAGAATTATAAATAAGTAAAAAATGTATCCATTTGGATAAAGACTAAAAAAGAATTATGCCTGAATAAAAAGAGCTGGGGCAGGGTAATAAGAATATGGGTGATGTTTTAATTTTTTACCAAATGCCCATAGAGAACATTTCATAAATAATCTCAAGTTGTAAAATGATATGTAAATGATGGAAATGGAAGATACTGTGAGGATTTGCATTGAGGCATCTATTAAAGCATTAAGGCAGAGTAAGGAGATTTTTAACTTTGGAATTTTAAGCATAAATCAGTGCATACTTAGGATAAATTTTGGAGAGGATAGGAAAAGAGACAGAAATAATTAGTCATGCAAGCAACTGCTTCCTCTGCCACTCTTGGGGCTGCTTGCCTTTGCTCAAAGCAATCTCATTAAATCACTGTGCCCAGCTCCCTCGCCCAAGGCAGGGTTACACCTGAAGCAAACCAGATGGACTGAGAGCCCTCTGGCCTCCCGCATAGGGTCCACCCAATAGCCAAGCTTTTGGCCACCAGTATTTATACCTAATGGCTTCGTACACATGTTAAACTTGCGAGAACTTGATTCTACTCACTAGACAAAAAGAAAAAGTGTGGATAAGGGAGGAAAAACTAATAAGCATATTTCAAAACACTTTTTTTTTTCAAAAATAAAGTCTTTAAATGTCAGTTCTCATCAAGAGCTGAACCAAAGACACAGCTGCCTTTCAACGCTGGAAGAAAACTCCGCTGCATTGGACTTACTGAGAGTATTAAAGTGTATTTTGAATATTAATTTGAATATTAATCATTCTTACCTTAGCCTCTAATTTTAGAAATGAACCCAAAATTAAGTTGCAATTCCACTACACAGTCAAGAATTAAGCATAGATGGGGGAATAATAATACCATTTGTAATCCACTCAGCCAAAACCAAGGTTTATACCCCCAAGTAATTTTAATCCTTTCTGCAAGTCTAAAGTCTGGGCAATCATTTTCTTGGTGACGTGAACAGTGTAAGTTGTATTAATTAAGGTAAAACTATTCCACTTCTACAGCAAAAACACCCCAGGACAAAGTGACTTAAATAAAATATAAGTTTATTCCCCTCTACAACAGACCAGACAGTCTAGGCTGATGGGCAACCTTGTTCCATGGAGTCTATGAAAATCCCAGACCTGGCTTCTGACGTTTCCTGGCCCTGATACTTTCCCCTGATTTGCATTAGTAAAGATAGGGCCATGGCACATGAGCATTCCAGATTCCAGCAAGGGAACACAGGGCCGCAGCCAGGAAAATGGCCCCCCCAACCCCGTATTGATGACCACCGCTTTAAGGGAGCTGAAGTAGTGAGTGACTCAAATGACATCACCAGGACTTGGCTTATTACCTTCAAGGTGCATGCTTCCTGCAGCCTTGGCTTCACCCTCAGGGCCCATGTAGTGGTCCCTTGGCAGCTCCACACAGCCGCCTTGTGGTAGCAAAATGTGGCCACAGTGTCAGACCTCATAACCTCTTACCCCACTGTCCAGGCAGAGAAAAGTGGTTTCTTTAGATCATTTGAACAGAGACCATGTCTTTGGGTGCAGAATCCCCAGCATCTGTCTCCTCGCCCCTCCCTGGTCTAATTGCCTAGGCTCCTAGCTGAGCCAGTCCCTGTGGTGAGAGGGACCAACAAGCTAATTAGGTTAAGCTCACAGAACCTATTGCTGGAGCAGGGGTAAAGCCAACTTCTACCAAGAGACGTGGTTAAGGAGGAAGGTAGGGTGACATCCCCAAAATGTCTGTGCACCATTCCCGGAGCAGAGCATGCTGGCCTGCAGCTGTTCAAATTCTGTCCATGCACAGGGACTCTAGGGATTGGTGCTATGTGGCAGAGACCACTGCAAAGTCAGAGGCTCAGTGGGCTGCATGAGAATGGACTGCTCAGGCCCTGAAAAAAACATGCTTTCCCCAGTTCCTATTCCCCTTTCAGAATTTCAGAGCCAAATTCTGAAAGAGTTACAAACCTCGGCAGGTCCCAATCCAGCTGGGAGAGGAGCGATGCTGAGCTGGAAGCTGGACAAAGACCCTGTCCCTCCCACTGCAGTGGAACTCTTCTGTGGGTTGCTCTGGGAGAGGGGAGGAGGGAGCTGGCCTTAAAGCAGGTTCAGAATTTTTATTATCTAGGACTAGACCATTTAAATTAGTGACTTGAGACTATATTTGTGGTATAAAGTGACCAGAGGTCTTTTTATTACAGAAAAGCCAGGATAAAAGCCAGAGACAGAGATTTCATCCTCAGGCAAGGGAGAAATGGTCCACACTAGATATATTTCTTTTTTTCTCTAAATTTTATTGATTTTTTACAAAGAGGAAGGGAGAGGGATAGAGAGTTAGAAACATCAATAAGAGAGAAACATCGATCAGCTGCCTCCTGCCCACCTGCCACCAGAGATGTGCCCGCAACCAACACACATATCCTTGACTGGAATCGAACCCGGGACCTTTCAGTCTGCAGGCCAATGCTCCATCCACCGAGCCAAACCAGTTAGGGCCACACTAGATATATTTTAAAGGGAGAATGGGAGCAAAGACAAAACAGTGCTTCATTACTATCCATGAGTCATGCTGTCTCAGTGGGCAGGTTCCATGTCTATTAACGGAGCCCCTGGAAGAGGATCCAGCAGGACTGGGCACATGAGGGCCTGGAGGCAGGCAAACCACACCTCCTGCCTCTACCAGGGAGCCAGGTCTGACAATCAGGTCTGCGAAACCCATGCAAAGAGGCTGCAAGTGATGAGAGAGGAATGGGTTTGGAGGTAACCCCAAGGTCAGGTAGGGGCAGACAAATGCCACATAGCTGAGAACAGTGGTCCCAGCAGGGATGTTGTAAAGGCCACCCTGGAAGCTTCTGGGAGCTGTAATGTCCCCTCCATGCCCACCCCAGGGTCTCATCTATATGACCAGCTAACACTGTTATTATTTACCATCTGCCCTGATTTCCTTGCCTTCTGCCCCAAAGCACTGGCACCTGGAAAGCAAAGGTTACACCAAATGCTGCTAGGCCAGGGAGCTGAAGGATTTGGGGATGAGAATCCCTGTTCCCTTCTTCCAAGCAAAAAGGCTCTTATCCCTCTCCCTCCTCCATGAAGATGCTCAAGGGCCACGCCATGCTGCTCACAAATGCTCCCCACTGACTTCTTGTTTATTGGACTGGTTTGGTCCTTAATGGAGCAAAAAGCAAATGAATTGGCAGGAATCAGCACAGTCTTAATAAAACTGAGGCAACATGGGGCTCACAGAACCTTCTCCCATTTTGACAAGTGTATGCTAATTGCATTCTGTCTCCTTGCAAATTACAGCAATTCCTCGGGTTTTAAGAAATTTGACATTTCATTTTGATTGCAGCAGCTTCTTGTTTCCTCTAGCACTAGAAAGGGGAGGGGTGGGGTTGAGAGCAGACAATGACCTCATAGTGGGAGTGGGAGAAGTAGGGGTTGGGGAGGGACAGGTGCTGCTGTAGGGTTCAAGGTCTTATGGGTGGGTTACATATTTTACTTCATAACAACAACCTTGAACCTGGATGTACATGAGTCCTTTCTTGCTTCTGGTAGATTTTCACAAATTGAGTCCAATCCTCTAAGTTTCCCAGGTCATGTGGTTTCTGCAAATTCCTGACCATACTTCTTCCTGGGTCTCTCTGATTTTTCTCCTCTGGCCAGTGAACCATCCTGACTTGCCTGGACATCTGTACAGACCTTAAGAAATTCAATCACAGTTGTGATTCCATCATCTGGTGTCTTGTCTGACAAGTGAGGAGTTACCCAGGAATTCTATCATGTATAACATTCTGTGTCCCTAGTCCAGAGGTTCTCCAAGTGTGGTCCATGGACCCATGCAGGTCCTGAGACCTTCCCAGCGTTTCTATGAGATCAGAACTTTTCATAACCACACTGAGATGAGATTTGTCTTTCCACTCTCATTGCCACCAAAGTGTACAGTGGAGTTCTCCAGCATCCTCGTAATGTCTGGTGATGTTGCCGTGTGTGTGCTTGTGTACCCTGGTGTCTTAAAATGTTCTCATTTTCAATTTCTAATATGATAAGTATCAATAAATGCAACACACATAAACAAAAGTTCTTTAGGTTCTTGGGTAATTGCTGAGTCACCCAACTGCTCCAGTGCATCCTCCCAAACCTTGCTGCTCCAACCCAGAGACCTTGCCCTTCCATGCAGCCCTGTAGGTGCGTCCAGTGAGCCCTGCTCTGATGCTTCCCAAACCAAGGGCAGTGGGAAGCTACTCGGCTTTCCAGAGCCCCCTGGAAGTCTGGTGAATAATTATTTCCTCATCTCACTTCACAGCTCTCTCAAATCTGGCAGAACAACTTGACAAGACGTGTGACATTCTAGGGAAGGAGGGGAAGTCTTGTGAAATCATTGCATTCTTAAGATCTAAGTCCCTCATGGAGGAGTGTAGAGTCTGACTGCCCATTTTATAGCTGGCAAAGCTGAGACTCTGGAGATAAATGGTGGAGATTGGATTAGAACCCACTAACCTGTTGTTGTTGATTTGAACAGCCAAGCTATAGAGACTCTTGAAATCTGTTTTGAAATATTCTCTCCCTGTGTTTGTTTTTTCCCCATCTTCCCACTTCCCTCTTTCCTTTCTTCTTGTTCCCCCTCCATCCTCCTTTTGAATCTCCTCCCCTTGTTTTCTTCCTCTAAGCTATTTAAGGTGGTGCTGTTTTATCTTTCTCATTCTTTCCCTGGAAATAACACTGAATTTCAATAAATGCAAGAGACAGAGAAATCCAGAGAGTGGTACCTGAACAGAAGCTGGGGATGGCCCTGTCAGCACCATTTCATTGCTCCCCCAACTCAAGCAGAACCAGAGTCCTAATATTTATCCTAAAACCCCTTATGCACCCCAGTCCTCAGTGGAAGTGACTGCCACTCACCATTCAGTGATGGGTCTCATCCAGCCCCCTGTAAGTACCCTTGATCATCCCCATTGGTCTCTCTTCCAAAAAAGGAGTTTTCCAACTAATGCTACAGGTCTACTCACTCTTTCATTACTCTTTGAGGCAGGCTCTGATGAGAGGAAGATGAATAAGATGCCATGTCTGCCCTAAAGGAGTTCAAAGATCAGTAAAGAGACAAAGACACAATACAATCAAGACATGCAATAAATAAACATGGAAAAGAAGCCTAGACCAAGAGTCATAGAGCACCTGAACTTGGCTGTGGCTCCTGGAAGGCTGAGACGTGGTGAATGGGGCTGAGACAAGAGATAAGGAGTTAATTGAGCTGCTTGAGAGGACTCAGGAGCCCAGATGACAAAGTTCAGGTTACTCCAAACTCTAAACTAGCAGTAATATCTAAGGGGCTTGAATGTGTATCTGGAAGTGTGTGCATGCATGTATGTGTGTGTTTGCGGGGGGTTGGTGGGAGATGGCAAAGAGTGAAATACAAATGGGAACTTCTAGGCTGTTTTAACAAAGACAAGAGGTGGTGGTTAAGGATACTGGGTGTGGAGTTAGAGGAACCTGCCTATCACTAATCTATGTGACTATGGACGAGTCCTTTAAACCCAGTTTTACTATCTATAAAATTAAAATGACAATAGTAGCTATTCATAGAGCTGTTATGAGAATTAAGTAAATTGATATATGCCAAATTTTTAGAAAAGTGCCTGAAATCTAGAAGGCCATAGTTGCTATTATTATTGTATTAAAGCAAAACTGAAAAGTCAATGTAACAATGGTAGACCACCTATCTTAGGGAAGGAGTTATAGCTCCATGTCACGATGGGTACCAGTGGCTCAGTCATCAGGGACAACAGACACCAGAAGTGATGTGAGAATGATCCCAGGCCCCCTTCTCCAGAGGGAGTGAGCCTCAAAATACACTGACAGGCAGGAATGTGTAGGTCAGAGGCATGTTTGGAGAAGAAGGTTGGAGCCGAGTGGTAGGTGTAGGACGTGGAGTCAGGCAGCAAGCGGCTGAATCGTGTTTGGACATCCATCATCAGTGGTCATCCCCAGATGAAGCACATAACCAGGCTTGGGAAGATGAGGGCAGCCCTCACCAAGGAGATGACATTTCAGTTAGATGTGAGAAAATAAGTGGGCGTTTTCTGAGATTGTGTACACAAAGATACACATAAATGTCATTTCTATCACGCTTCTCAAAATAGCATCGTGTAACTTTCTAGAATGCTGCTTTGTGCTTTTTAAAGTTGAGCTCTGAGATTATATTGTTAGAATATAGCAGATTAACACAACCACCGATGACTGGTAAGAAGTAAGGCACAGCTGTCTTATCAGTGAGGACATTCAGAACTAGCGGCGTGCTGATACATTATTTTCTAGTCTGAGAAAGAAACTCTGATACACCTGTATGGTGCATTACAGCTTATGAATCATTGCCAAGCTCACTGAATTCTCAAAACACCCTCTCAAGTATCAGGATCCCATGTTACACCAGAGGCAACATGGGAGCTTGGTTCTTTGGAGCTTCTGCCGAGAGATTATATTAATTCTTCTATTTTCAATTACAGTCCACATTCAATATTTTTCTGTATTAATTTAAGATGTACAGAAAAGTAGTTAGAAAATCATGTGCTTTACAGAGTGGCCTCACTGCTGCTTCCAGTACCCACGTGGCCCCATATATATTGATCACAATATTATTGGCTTTATTCCCCATGTTGTAATCTACATCTCTGTGACTATTCTGTAACTACCAATATGTACTGCATAAGCCCTTCAACCCCTGGGCCCGTGACAACTGTCAGACTGTTCTCTATATCCATAAGTTCATTTCTATTTTGTTTATTTCATTCATTAGAGTCCACATATGAGTGAGATAATATGGTACTTGTCTTTCTCTGTCTGACTTATTTCTGTTAGCATAATACCTTCTAGATCCATCTATGCTGTCGCAAAAGGTAAGATTTCATTCTTTTTATACATTTAAGTGGTATTCCACTGTGTATATGTATCAGTTTTTTTATCCACTAGTGTACTGATGGGCACTTGGGTTGCTTCCATGTCTTAGCTATTGTAAATAATGATGCAACGAACACAGAGATGTATATTCTTTCAAATACCTTTGACAAAGGTATGTTAGGCTAAACCCCTCCCACATTGCAACTTTTTTCACAATCCCTTCCCATCCAGACCCTTCCCTGTATATTACAGAGGAATTATCTAGAGAGATTGGAAATGGCAACTTAAAAATGCAGCTATACATCCTAATCAGAGACATTTGTCCTCAGAAGTCCCATCACAAAATCCTATTGCACAAAATCCTATTGACTCGTGATGTTCAGTCCTAAGTAGAGCCCTGAGAACAACCTTGGATACCTCGAGAGCTCCCAAATTTTTGGCATCAATGATATCATTTACATATGTTGTCTCCAAAGTCCAACATAAAACATGATTTCATTCACCCCAAGAATCCCAGTTCACAGTCTAACTGCATCCCAGTCACCACAGCGGGTTTAAAAAAATCTATAAAATACTAGCTAGTGCTGGATGTCACCGAGTTATAAAAAGCCTTATCCAGGGAAACAAAGACAATGACAGCTGAGGCCAGCTGACTGCAGGTCTCTGCCTGGGAAGCTGAGTGCCCAATATAGCTCTCCAAAATCCTCCCGGGGATTTTCCTTTCAAACATCCCCTGCGCTGTGCTGCTGAAAGATGCCCACTGTCTGCACATGGCTGGAGGACAGAGTCCTAACTCTCAAGCAAGGCTCACAGAAGCTTCATACTGAGGTTGCCCCTCCTCATTTCCCTCCAACACCCACCACCCTCAGGCTCCAATTTTGCTATGTCCTTAGGGTTTCTGGAGCGTGCCTCCCATTGCTATGTCTCTCTGAAACCTATGAGCCAGGAACATCCTTCCTTATTCCTGCCTCATTGATTGTTGACTTCTTCTTCTTCGAGTCCTATCTCAAGGTCTCCTCCTCTGTGAAGTATTTTATTTCCATGCTGTGATTGTCATGAGGACCATTCACCAGATATTTCATTTTTCCCACATGCCCGGCACAGGATGAGATGGCATTTCCAGGCCTTTTGTGCTTGAGGCCAGGTAACTAGTTCTGGCCAATGGGTCATGAGCAGGAGTGACATGTGTCCATTCTAGGCTGAGCATCTGCCTGCTATGTGGGACTCTCTGGCATGGCAACCTCTCTCTGTAATATGGCAACCAGCAACATTCCAGATACCAGCTGCTCAGTTAACTTGGATCCCAGAGGAAGAATGATAATGTAGAACAGAGAGCCCTGCCAACCTCAATGGAGAAAGAAACCTTTGTTTTAAACATCTAAAATATGGGGGGTTTTGTTACTGCAGCATAACCTAACTTAAACTGGCTGATACCTACTCCCTGACAAAGTTGGTACTGCTTTCTTTAGGCTTAAGGAATACTCTATCTTTTTTTCCATCATTGTCTGTTTTATTCACATGGTTATATGTGTGCTGCTCCAACATCAACAAGATCAGGACTAGCTCAGGGACCATATCTCATGTACATTCACATCCCATTATTCAGCTCAGGGCCTTCCAAGTAGCAGTAATCAATACACAATTATTATATTGTTATTGGCTGTTTTTTCCTCCTCTTCCCTGTTGTGCAGGCGAGAAAATGACCTTAACAGTTTCCTGTTACTCTTGTCAGCTCTCTCCTACTGCTCAGGTTACCAGAATTGATTTCATTTCTGTTGCTAGTTCAGTGGGGGATCAGAAAGTCAAACTTGTTCTAGTTCATACATCATCACCCATAAAAGTCCCAAAGATCTGGCTCATGAGCAGTTGTTGTAAGTGAGGGATGGGATCCCTGGAACCACCAATTATTGCACCATCATTAGCAGACAGCAGAGGCAGCTCAGACTGGATATCCAGGCTTCTGGATGCTTGTCTTTCTAGTACCTACTTGCCCCAGTTCTATTCATATAACAGTGACATAAACATACATACATACACACACACACACACACACACACACACACACACACACACACACACGATCCATGCCATGATCAGTGGGAACCAAGTCTGGAAGGAACTCAGGTGCTGCCTTGTGTCTGAGAACCATAGGCTACCCCATTTTTCATGCCTGGGTAGGCAAAGCTTCAGCTGCTTGTGGGAGCCTGGAGCTGGAACCTCTCTTGCTGCTCCTCCCTTCGAGGTGACTGCCCTTCTGTCAAGGACCTGGTGCCTGGCTCTCACTCCAGCCCGCTGCTGGACTTGAGCCTGAAGCTGACTCCCAGCTTGATCAGCTGAATTCTGATCCTTGGGTCTACCTCAGGCCAGTCCGTCCTCCTTCCTTGAGACAAATGTCCTCGTGATATCCTTCACACTGGCCCCTGCAGACCTCGCTGTCTGGAACTCCAACTGATACTGAGAACTCCCACACCTGGAAGCCCTGCACTGTGCTCATCCTCCACCTCTGCAGATAATTTCATTGATTGGTCTCTCTCCTGTATCAGGCTCCCTTGGATATGGTGATTTGGGCAAATTTGCAGGAACAACTCTTACTTCTTGGCCATTTCTCCCAGGCTGGTCAAATTCATCACTTTCTCCTTATCAAGAGTCCAGTCTTCTGGCCTTGTGTCCCCTACCCTAAGAAAGATGCAAAGGAGAAATTAAGCTGGCCACCTAAGCTATATCCTGAAGTCTCACTTTGCCTGGGAATTGTCTGGTTGTAAGGAAAAGAAAACCCACCCCAATAAACTAAAGGGAGTACACTTAGGCTCCACAGGAACTGAGGGTAGAGTGCATCAATGGCCTCAGATCTTCACGTCTGCCTTATTTCCATGCAATGAGCCAATGAAATCACGGCAAGCATCATGTTGACCAATGTTTTGGATGCATGACTGGACCCGCTATATTGCACTTTGCCTTTGTCCCAAGAACCCCATGCCTAGGCTAGTCCATTAGTCCCTGGAGGAAAATGAGAGATATGTGAAACTGAGCCACCACCAACTCAGCTTAGCCTAGATCAGTCAATTCCAAGCCAGCCACAGAGGTTGTGGTGAGCCTGGCTGAGACCAGTGGAACTGACGAGCTAAGCCCAGCCTAGAGCAGCCAATCCCAGCAGATCAAAAGATACATAGGCTAAATAAATACTTGTCTTATGCCACCGAGATTTTCTGGCTATTTGTTACACAGTGATTTTTCTGTTTTGTTTTGTTTTTACAATAGGTAACCGTACAGATGTCAAGCAGTAATTCTGTCCATATCTGTTTCTGCTCTCAGACTCCTCATGGTGTCTCTGCTTTGTTCTGCTGTTCTGCTTCATCTACTCTTTTTCTAAAGATCAGCTTCTTTGCTGTATCTTCCCCTTGTACACGATTCCCTCCTAGATGTCTGAGTTATTTCTCAGGACCAACTCATCAGCCCTAGAGTGTCTGTCAGTATCAGACCATTTCCTTTGTCAAATTCAGAAACACAGATGACTTATCTCACTTCCCTAAAGCTGGATGGCAAATCAAGATGAAATTCAACCTTAGAAACATAAAGGAGTGTTCCCTGATTCCAATGGATCGGGTGGAAGGTAAAGGAACACTGTTTCTTCCTTTGAGTGCCCCCCTCTTTGAAAGGAAATTTAAGGAGATGTTTTGCTACTGCAGGGAAAAGCGAGTTGAGTTACTCTGCTACTCATGCAAATAATCATTGGTCAAAGGGAGAATGCTGGGATTTCTACCTAGGCAGGCTGGTGTGTGTGCATAGAGGGGAATATGGAGAATAAGTAACTGAGATTGAAAAGACTAAGGAAACTGAGGTAGCAGTAAATCTGGCCCTGAAGCACTGCACTAAAGAAGCCCAGCTATGTTGCAGCCAACTTAACAGGGCTGAGAGGAAGATTGATATGGTGGACACATCCCCAGTCACAAGAGCACCAGAAAGTCCAAGTGATTCTGAGTTCCAGCTGGTGCTGATGGGTGACTCTGAATGGACAGGGCTAGATAAGCATAACAGAGAAAGAGGGCTGGGGTTACAGATGCCACAGGGCAGGGAATGGCAGGGTTATTGTGTAGACAGTTCTTGATACCAGCAGCCAAAGAGGAGCTGTCATCTTGAGGTTGGAGACTGGCTCAGCCCTGGGCTCTTAAGAGCCCCCTCCCCCAACTTGGGAGCCAACCAATCTCAAGGGAGTTACACCATTGGAAAGATGGATGAAAGGAAGTGTTGGAGAACAGACGGAGAGATGGGAAATCTTGCTGATGATCATGTAAATTGGTAGAGGTATTCTGAGAGATGTTATGAAAATATTTCATGAAATTATGTTTGCAGAAAGTCTGTGATCCAGCATGCCTCTCCTGAGTATAGAGCCTGAGACAATCCTGAACAGATGCATGAGACAGCTGTGCCAGATGACCCTTCTAGCATTGTTGTTGGTCAGCTGGAGCTGGCAGAATGGATAAGAATGAGATGGTGGATGCATCTGAAGCAATGAATAGCTATGTGAAGAGCAACAGGCATAAATCTTAAAAACACACTGCAGAGTGGAAAAAAAAAAGAAACAGAACAAGATTTATAGTACAATACCATTAGTGTAAATTAAAAACACATTCACACCACAAAACAATATTGGATTTTAACAAGGATCCATGATTACATTAGGCTGTATATCAAATACACTGGAGTGAATACCTAGGGAAAGAAATGGAATGGGAGTGAGGAGTGGGGTTGAAGTGGAAAACCTCATAAAACAATGGAAGGCCTTGCACAGACTTTTTATGAACATGAGCTATGATACAAGGAGTATGATTAACACAATTTCTATAGCTGAGGGCTTCCTCTGTTTGTTTGTTTTTATTTGTTTGTTTAGTCTCAAGTGAGCCTACTGTGGGGCTGATTTGGGTATGGGACCACCTTACCTCCGGCTGCTGGCATCGTCAGGGGACATGGTGTCACAAAGATGCCTGAGGGAAATGGACCCAGTCAGGTGCTTGGAACCAAGGAATGGAGAGATCATCAGACCAGGCTTTAAAATCAGACAGACCTGGGTTTCAACCTTGACTTTACAACACACTAATTGGGCAAGTCGTATGACTGTGGACAGGTCCCTGAACTCTCTAAATCTCCATCTCCTCATCCATAAAACAGAGACAAGAATACTCAGGTTGTGCAGACAAATGAGATGATGCCTATAGTGCACTTAGCGCTGGTCCTAGCTTCATAAACAGGAACTCTTATTCTCCTAAATTTATTCACTCTTTAAACCTCTGTAGTTCTCAAAATCTAAAATGTAACTTCCCTTCCACATTTTCTTGGATGGCTACTTTCTGTTGCAGAAGCACTAGATCGGCAGCTTCCAGGGCCAACAGTGAGACAGGAGTGAAGGCTCTGGACCTTTGAGAGGCCAACGCTGAGGCCAAAGGAGTTGGAAGCAGGGTTATGTTTCAGCATTTAAAGATGAGGGGAAGTGAGGGCCCAACTGGGAATGAAGAAGCTGAGGTGTCACCATGGCCCAGCCTCACTCGCTGGTGCCATGTGCCTTGGCACCACTGCTTGTTTGAGAAAGCTCCCCGACACTCAGTTCACAGCAAACCCTGCTCTAGGTAGGCAAGGTGAGCTTGCTCTGCCTTCCCTCCCCCACCCCATTTCCTTCCCATGTCTGCGTCTCCCTGTGCAGCTGTGCTCTGGCCACTCTCTAACTCCACTTGACCTTTCCTCCCTCTGCATCTACTTGCAAGGCTATCGCTGAACAAACCCACACTAAGAGTGCATTTGGTGCATTCCCTCTCCCAGTCCCAAGCTCTCTCCCCCTTCTCTGCGTGGCCTCATCTCCTTCTACCCACTTGCCCTTCTACCCACTCCAGCAGTGCAGGTGTTTCTAAATGTAAGTGCCAGGGGGACAATTTAGCAAATAGAGAGGGAGGTTCCTGGGGTTTGATGTGACACAGCCCTAGCTGAGAGCAGGTGTGAGTTGAATGGGTGATTGTGAAGTGGGAACTGAGTGGGGTCCTGCACAGATGCTCAGAGCTCAAGGAAACCTCTGAGTCAGGGCTGGGTCTTTGAAAAGTGTGGAGATGGCTTATCGTTTATTCAGGGACATGGGCAAGTTCAAGTGCAGCCTTGGTTTTTAAGGATTCTGGTCCAAAATGGATGGGATGAGGAAGGGTGGGGGGGGCTTCCAGAGTTCTTGGGCTCATTATAGGATAGAAGACCATTTTCACTTGCTAAGCTTATACTAGAAGGACCTGAAAGTGGAGTCCAGCTCCAGAAGAGGGGCCACCAGGATCCAGAAGAGGGCCAACACTCGCAGTCTGCATTGGATAAGACATGCAAGAGGAGTGGTTCAGGGGCTTATTCTTGTGGGAGGCAGGGCACAGGGCTGTAGCCAGAAGGCCTCGCAGGCAGACCAGCTATGCCTAGTCTAGGAGACAGAAGCTTAACAGCTGATGGGCTCATCTGCAGGCACTTGTATATTCATCTCAGAGCCTGCTGCTGGAGGAAGAAAAGCATCAGATGTTCTATCTGCAGCTGGTTACAGTAGCAGCAGGAGCTGCATGGTGGGTGTGGACTTCCATAGCCACCCAGTCGTACGGGCAGGTCTGAGCCCTGGCCTCTACCTGGTCTGCCTTTTCCATTGCCCAAGTAAGAAGAAGAGGCTGGGGAGTCAGTTATTGCTGGTGAGTCTTGTGTGAGTTGGATTTTACCATCTCTTGGAGAGGAAGAGCTTTCCCAGCCCCCTTAGCTGGAGCCTACAGGTTACTCTGAAGGACACAGAGAGAATCTGGAGTGAGGGTGATGATGGCCAGACTTGGGCCATAAGATAGGGGTAGAGGGCAGAAGGGTGGAAGAAATAGCAAGACCATCGTTCCCAGTGTCAGGGAGCCTCCCCTGCCAGTGAAATTTTAGTCCATGCAGTGCCTCCCTGAAATCTGAGGACAGGCTAATGTCATTTTAAAGCCACCTCAATCTCTGTGGCCCAGATCAGGCCCAGGCAGAGCCCAGATAACGGGGAAAAGTGCGTTGCAAGTATCAAGTATATGCTTATTTATTTATTTTACTAAAGCCTCAGGTCCATTTCCAGCAGGAAGCAAATCAAATTCTACACAGAATTCTTGCTGAGGGCCAGAAGGCAAGCCCCCTTCAGGAAGGAGATTTTGGATGACCCCTCACCCCCGAAGTGGCATCCAAGGGTTGCTGTTGGTCAAGTCTGGTGCACTGTGGATGCTCAGTCAATGTGAGTGAAATGCATGACTCCCTTTTCACAGACATTTGCCAGCTCTGGCATCTTGGCCTCGACCTGGCCCCATGTGGGCAAAAGGTATTGGAATAAATGCTTAGGGTGGGAGTGACGGAGTTGTTTTTCCGTGTGACAAACAGGCCATTCCCAGGACTACTCTGATCTGTTCTGCTCTGCTCTGCTTATTCCCTTGTTAGACACCCGTCTGGTTGACAATTGTCAGAGTGACTTGCCAACAATAGACAGGAAATGACTCCCACAGGGGAGCTGGGAATGCAAAGCAGGAGGCCTGGGATTTGGACAGAGCCTTTGAGTGAAGCCAAAAGCCAGGATGGGGTCTCCCTCTCTACTGCTTCCCTCTGTTCTTCCTCAGAACTGGAGTCCATGAAGACAAGAAGCTCCATCTGCCATGTGAAGAGACACTCCTTTTCCAACGGCCTGATTCCACTTCACCTTGACTGAGAGGTGGTGATAATAGGAAGGTACAGTGGAACCATGTTCTCTTCTCACCATGTTGATGCAGCACCCTGTCTGTACTCTGCTGGCCATGCAGGTGGGGAGGTCATGAGGGAGTCAGGCACACCTGCTCAGACTGAGCTTCTGACTCCGGAGCCATGACATCCTTTCCAATTTCTTAGGAGGCCTCACGAGTTAAAGAGAGTAAATGCTTGCCTTGGGCAGGCGATTGTCATAATGCGTTTAATTTGATGACAGTAGTAAAAGGCTTTGTAATTTTTGTACTGGAAAATGGGCTCCTCCGGAATTAACAAATGAAAAGACGCTGGAAATAATTTCAACCAGTGCAGTCTGTGGAGTTGCAAGCTGGAAGGAGTCTAGGATGAGTCCTGTGTGTCATGAGGGCATGACGTGAGGGAAAGGTTGTCAAACGCTGGGATGGGGGAGTTGCTGACATTGGCTCAAGTCCTGATTATGATCCTCAGGGTCACAGTTGTATAATCAGCAGGCAAGCCTGCTGTCTGTCCCCGCCTGCCCACCACCTTCCTGTTTATCTTTAGACCCATGTAACCCTGCAGGTTTTGCCCACTCAGGCCCTGAGCCCATCCTACCCCAACCCAGCCTGGGTAAGAACCCGACAAGCAGATGAGCCTGGGGTCAGTCCCTCTGCCATCAGCCCAGGATCCGCTGTGCCTAGGAAGGATGAAGCTGGCACCCTGCCACCTGTTTGGGATGTAAGGATTACCCCGTGATGGGGTTTGACATGGACACAGAGAAGTTCACTGATGTGGCCTCCCACGCTGTCATCTAGACTGGAAAATTGCTGTGCTGATTGTCAGTTAAGTCACATTGGGGTGTGGCAAAGACAGTCCCGAGGCCCAAAGTGGGGGCCAGTTGTGCTGGTGGAAATCACCCAGGACCAGGATGGTGACATGGGTAAAGGTCAGTGTGGACATGGTCAGCTGGGGACAGGTCATCAGTTTTCTGCTTGTCAGCTCAAGGAGGAGCAGGGACCCACAAGAACCACAGCTCACGGAGGGGTGACCCAGTGTTTCCCAGTGGGGACCGGAGCAGCTGCAGCCACTCCTCTCCTCCAGGTGTCAGCTCTCACTCCTTCACTGTCATCACGGAGACTCCTCTCCTGATTAGATTGATTAGTTTTATTACCCAGCAATTCTTTCATGTGTTCCCTCCAATGCTGTTTATTGTGTAGCACAAAGATGGAAATCTATTTACTAATCTGTTCAATTTTAACTCAATGCCGCAATCACCCTGGAGGAGCAGGGAAGGCTGGAGCTGATGTGGAATCCTAGGGGAGCACAATGAAAGCCCAGCTGAGTCAACATCAGAAGTTACTTTAACACAATAGGTCTGAGGTTCTGTTTTATAAAAAGCAACTGAAATAGAGAAGGTTGGGTTTTTAAAGGGAAAGTGCCACTTGCATTGTTCCCATCTCAATAGCTGCACGGTGGGATTTTTGCCTACGTAATCTGAGTGATTGCTTCAGATCCCTGCTTTGCTCAAGCTGAGTGAGGAGCAGACCTCCTGCTGGCTTCTCAAGGTGCCAAAGGAAGGAAGGAATCCATCTTGTTACAGCCTCAGTCAGTAGATAAATGATGAGTCTACAACTACCCACTTGCCATAGACTTTCCCAAACCCACCAGCCACGTAAGTGTCAGAGTCCATCTGAGCACACTGCCTGCCCACTAGCCAGCATGAGACATCAGTCCTCTGGGTTCATGAATGGGCAGGCTGGCACTGGAAGATGGGAGATGTACCATCAACTGCCAGCCAGGCCCAGAGAGTGGGCCCCTGGACTTCCTTAGAAGTCCTTCACCAGAGCCCATGACTCATAGGACCCTCATGCCTACACTGTGTGCTGACCTGTCAGGTCTGCCCAGCCCTATTGCACTGTCAGCCAGGGCCCGTGAACAGTCTAGCCTCCAGGCTGTATGCAGTCTCCAAGAGAAGATGTCTAGGGACTTCCACTCAGGAGCTCAGGGTGACCCCCTTCAGCCTATATGGCCACCATGCCTATTCTGCAGGTCAGTGGCAGACGTTTTTCTTGCCTACTGCCTGAGGCAGACAGGTACATCCCATCTCCAGGTGCAGGGCTTGCCTCTGGTACCCTCACCCACTCTTCCTTATTCTAGATCCTTTCCTCAGCTCCCTACACCCACCTCCAGCACACTTGCATGATGACTCATTCTGGCCACCTGTCTCCATTCTGGCACTGACTCCCAGGCTCCAAAGCTATGTATAAGACTCACTCCCCTTTCCAGTCTGCCTAAAGGACTATGTGGCTGGGCCTGTTTTCTATCCTCTTCCCCACTGGGAAAGAGGGAGCAACCTTCTTTTCAAAGAAGTGGTCCCTTTGCCCACTCATGGCTGCCCCAGCAGTAGCACCACCTGGATTTTTGCATCAAAACAATGAAGTTCACAGCCTTGGCTGGGAGCCCCACTGGCACCATCACCACCATCCTCTCTGACACCTGAACAAATTACCAGGGAGGTTGCTCCTGATGGCCCTGTTCCTCGATCTAAATAGGGATATCTTCAAAGGTACTGAGCTCCCTGTTCACTGAAGGCATCCAGCTGTCATCTTAAGTGTGGCGAAGGCAGCAGAGATGAGCAGGTGCTTGAGTTCTTGAGGAGGGGGTGGGAGGGGCCCATCAAGGAGGTTGTCACTGAGATTCAGTCCACAGGTATGTGTGCTGAGCTGTCCATTTATAAAGCTTTCGGATGCCCCAGGTGGAAACGTTCCTCATTTCAATCGCAGATCACATTCACATCGGATAAACCCAGCCTGCTAAATCGTGTCTCCTGCGCCATCCTGACGTGTGCCCCGGCATATAAAATCAATTGCTTAAGGCCAAATCAATGAGCCAGATGAAGTTCTCGGCTCAGAAATGAGGCTCACTGCCTGTGCTTCAATTTTTCTGATTCCAATCCAACTAATATTTATTGAGCAACTATACTTGCCAGACAATGAGCTCAGTGGTTCCACATATGCTGTTTTATGAATAGTTGTAAAAGCTTTGCAAGGGAGTAATATTATGGCCAAAGTTAAGATGAAAAGGGTAAGTGACAAGGTCAGGGACAGAACTGTGGTTGGAGCCAGGAGTTTTCCCATCGTGGCTAAAACCTGGTTCAAGGGATGGAGTGCACGCTTCTCATTAGGCCCAGCCAGTTGGGCCTTCAGGCAGACGTGGCTTCTGCTGATGCAACAGCTCTGGGGTGAAAGGCCAACCTGTCCACACACACAAGGGAAATGACACGTCTAGATGTCAGACGGTGCCCCTACCGTGACCGCTGGGAGGGAACTGGGTCCTGGGGAAGAATACAACTTCAGAGATAGTGGTGCCTCTCACTTTCTGTTTTCTCACATAGGGAAGCCTTATACCCATGTCACCAGGGTTATTGGAGGATCAAACCAACTTTTAGGCAGACAGGCTCCTGTAATAGGAGCTTCACGCAGGCAGAGAATTGGCCTGTCATGATCCATGTTGTGTAGCTCTAGGACATTGGCTGCACGTAGTAGATACTCACTAAATATTTGTGGCATAAATGAATGCAGTAATGCCACTTCCTTTCATTCTCCTCCCTATTGTGAACAGACATGTTCTACAGCAGTTTGGGCCTTCCTTGTACCCAAAAGGCACAGCTCCGCTCAGGTCTTTGTGGGATTTTTATACTCACTCCTGAGTCATCCTGGCTGATGTGGGCTCCAGGATGCCCTGCCCTGAGTGTACCCATCTCAGGAGCCCACATCAGCCAACCCAGAAATGTATCAGTGAAGGATGCTACTGCCAGGGGAGCCTTCATCCCAGCCCGACATGAGTCTACTAGTATAGGTGGTGCCTGGGGACCAGTGCACTTTTCAGAACAGAGTAGGTGTATCAAGGCCTGAGTCCTCACAATATTGAAATATCACTCTGAGGACTCCTGAGGTAAAGGCTGATAGTTATTAAAGAAAGGCTGATCTAAATGCTAGTAAAGGTATCACAAGGGTTTATTGATTTTGTTAAAGAAAAGTTACATTTTAAAAAGAAAAATACCAATTTTACCAGCAACCTTCAGCCAGGTTTCAGATCCTTGGGACAGCTCACAGCAAGTCTGGTGTTTTTTTGTTTTTTTTTTAAAGAAAAAGAAAAGAAAAGAAAGGAAAGGAGAAAAAAACCTCTTGAAAAGGGGGCTTTTCATACAGACATACAAGAGAGTAAATAAAATCAGTTGAAAGTACTAACAGAGTCATTCATTTTGTTAAGTGTTAAAAATGCCAAAAAGTGTATCCTTAGTCCCAGACTCTAAGGGTTAGCACATTTCCTTTTCTGAAAATTGACATCTGTAAGGAGGAAAAATGCAAATAAAGAGAAAAATGATCAGCACCATTTTTTTTTTGAAAGCCCTAACCAGTCATGGAATGGTAAAGATGTCATCTCAATAACGGTGCAACCAGGGTCTGATGTTTATACCATCTCAGGTGCTGGGTCATAGGAGGTGGGCCCTCTCTACGAAGAATCTTCCGGAGGAAATAGTGTCCTTATTGGGACTCAAGGTTGTGTCCTGGGAGTAAGATTCTCCATCAGTCAAAATGTCTAGGGTTGTGTGTACCAGGTAGAGTCCCAGCAGAAAATAGTGGCACATTTAGTTTGGGTAAGTGGAGAGAATTTATTAAAAAAAAAAAAGGTGGGCAGGGGCACCCCAAAGGATGGTGCAGCACCCCAGGCTGAAGGAGTTGGGGAGGGGACACAGGAATCTGGAGAGGGAGCTGTGTTTTCTTTCATGGTGCCAGCCAGCTCACAATGACCCCACGAGAGAAGCAGGAAGCAGGAAAAATAGTACCTGCCCTCACCCTCCTCCTTCCCTGGGGTCTCCTGCTGGCGTTCCTCGTTGGTCAAACCTAACTGGAAGTCAGAAGGGAAAAAGCCTTGTGACCCTTACAGGTCACCCTCCCAGCACCAAGCTGGCAATCTTCGGACAGAGTATCCTCGCTCACTGGAACTCTGATGTATACAAGAGTTTAAGGGGCCAGATACTAAAAAGACCTAGATTTGTATGTCTCCAAATGGGCACGTCATTTTTATTTGGCTAGGAAGCTATTTAAAATTTGCTAATTCTGGCTGAATTTGGAAAGCATTTGGACTTGGTGTGGTACCACACAGATTGTTCTCAAACCCAGTCCTGGATGGAATTTCCCCAAGTTCCTGAAGAAAGGGGCTAACCCGGATCTATGAGTTTAAGTCCAGTAGAAACATTGGAAACTAGGGGGCACTCCCACCCTTCCTGCAGCAGTCAGAGGAGTGAGAGAGGAGCCTGATGACTGGGTCAAGGTCATGATGGGTCTAGCATTAGTCACACCCAAAGGCTGCAGTAGGAAAACTCCATGACCCCTGGGAGAACGGATGGGCCACCAGGGACTCTCCAAGGGGAAAAGAGAGGGACATAGAGGTTTAAGGAACAATGGTGGGAGCTCCATGGGTGGATGCTCAGGGCCAAGAATACCCCCCACACACATACACACACACACACACAAACACACACATGCACAGATGCATACACACAGATGCACTGATGCCGCCTTCTTGATCTGACGTTGTAAGCAACAATCACACTGAAGCGTGAGGAGTTTTCGAGAGACTGCCATGTCCTGTCAGTGCTAACTTCAGAGGGAAAATCTGACTCAATTTTTCAACAACACCAGTTTCAATTTCACATTCCTCCTCTCTCACTCTTCAAGCCCATCCAGCCCACGGACCCTGAGCACCCGTGGTGACCTTGAAAATAAACTGGCAATCTCAAAAACAACCAAGCAGGGAACCGTGTACCCAACGCCTTCACACTTTTAATCAAACAGTGTCTTGGGTGGGTTGTTATTCCCACGTAGAAGAGGAAAATACTGAAGCTCAGAATAACTAAGCAAACCACATTCCAACGGTAGTTCCTTCTTTGTTATGCCACAGCTCCCATTAGAAGAGGAAGACGGAGTCCACTGCCTTTGGGCCTTGCCATTCTGAGTTCCCAGTCAAAGAATGTGCAGTAGAGAGGTGGCACACCAGTCCCAAATTGCTGAATGGCAGAGTCATTTTATACCCTCATCTCTACACATCTTTCATAGACCACCTCAATCAGATGTGAACTGGTATTTCTGAGACAGGTGAAAACAGGCACACTTCTGCATCTGTCTTTTGAGGAGCTCTGTCTGACAGCACAGGTTTCCGTTGTTCTTTTCAATTCAGGGATGGAGCTGACAGGTCCCCGGAAGCTGTGCCCCCACCCCTCCTCCTGCATCTTTGAGAAAGCTCCTCAAAAGAAAGAGGCCAAGTTCAATGAGTGTAACAAAATAAGTCCCCCTGGGAAGACCTAATCAAGACATGGGACCCCCAAAAATAAAGGACAATAGATGAACCAAGTTTAGTGCAAGGAAAATGAGCAAGAATCCATAAAACTTCTACACTTGAATCTCAAACCAAGAGCACACAAGCAGATGGGAGAGAGACCAGCAATGGCCTAAGGCTTGGCAGACACAGGGCTGGATGACCCAAGGCAAGGAAACTGGCTGACCCAGGCCCGTGTTGATTCTGTGTCGCCAGGATCTGTCCTCGTCACAGAGCCAAGGGCAGCAGGAGCAGCCTGGCAGCCTGAAACTATCCAGACCCTTCTGGACACCAGCTCTTGGCCTTGGGAAGCTGCTCTCTAGCTACCCCTTTGCAGGGGTGAGACGTCAAGGGGTCAAGGTCCTGAGACACCCGTGGCAGTGTGCACCACCCAACACACACACACACACACACACATGGACACACACAGACACACACACACAAAGGAGCTTGGAAAGGGAGGCCAGTGTGAGCATCTGAGCCACCTCTGCTTTGCCTCCCGTGTCCTTGCAGCCCTGAGCCTGCCTGAGCTGGGTGTCTCTGAGGTTGGTCCTCACCTTAGGGCTTAGTGGCCCCCAGCAGTGCCTCTTCCCAGAACAGGGGTGGCAGGGAGACAGGGAAGCAAGCCTGGGGCACCATTGGAGAACACTGCTTCACCTGAATGGCCCTTTTCCTACAGAGTTTAGAATACACTTGCTGCAGCTGTCCACATTCACTGGGACATGATAAGGGACTGAAATTCTCTGCAAGGTTGACTGCTGGGGAAATGGAAAGTGGGATGGATTCTCTCAGAGACGTGGCCAGTGAGAGGCAGTGCCCAGACCCGTGGCAGTTAGCATCTTTATTGAGGATCTGGTTGAAGGAACATGAGCAGTGTGCTTCATCATCCCTTTTTTTTTCACTTTTAAAAAATGTCACAAATAATGTGTGTTTATTATGAAAAAGCAGATAGGCCTAAGGAAAATTTTAAAAATTACTCATTGTCTCACTGTTTATTTATTTATTCTGAAATAACCACTCATTTTTTAAACACTTTTGTGCAAATGTTCCAGATCTAAATGCACATATATAAATAACCAGCCAGCTAAAATTCTGGACCTAAGGGCTTAAATAAAACAAATCCTTAGTGGTTAAAGCTTTGATATAAATAGTTTTTGTCCTGAAAGTGATGGAGACTAGCATTGACCTTCAGAGCAGCCTGTTTCTTTGGGGGAAATCCTCTGAATGAGCTTTTTGTTACAAAACATTAAGCAAATACCTCCTATGGCTCTGGGGAAATGAACGGAAATTGAACTATTGTACTAGATGCCGCTGTCCACTTGGAGGCCATTAGTGAGCTGCCTAGCTCACTGAAGGAGAAGTGAGTGTGTGCGCCACCAGCCACTGCTAGAAAAGAGAACCCGGACAGCAGGCAAGACCAGGGCAGGTGAGCTCAGAGGAAGGACAGGAACACCTACCTTCCTCTCACCAGGTCCCATGGCAGGTGGGCTGGAGGACGGAGGCCCAGACATCTTGGAGGACTTCTAGTAGAGAGCAAGTTGGCCTCCAGCTTGGTCACAGTAGCAGCATAGAAATGAAGGTTCCTAGGGAAGCCCTGAGTGTGAGCCTTGGTCCTGGAGACTCCAAAGGCAGTCATTTCTGGTAGGACTTGTCAATTTTGCTTTGGGTGGCACTTCCCTTCAGTTGTCCCCAAATCTAGTGAAAAGGCAGAGGCTCACACTAGCTGCGTTGTAACTAAGAGAAGAGGCTCTTCTGCACTTGAGTTAGCATGGTGGTGAGGACAGCAGTGGCAGCCTTAGTAACGCCAGCCAGAAGGTGCCAGTTGAGGCTTCTGGGCCATCACCAGTCTCAGATCAGCACAGAATGCTGGCCCTGTCTCCTGGCACTTGCTGGGGAGTGGAAGTAGAAGAGTATGAGCATGTAGTGGCCTGGGGAACACTCAGAAATGGCCAGATGACCCTTTGAGAGAGGCTCTGTTCCTATAATCAAGCAGCATCAAGACTTGAACCTTTGTAGTGTATGGAATTAGTTGAAATATGTGCTCCTCTGAGACATCTTGGTTACAAATGGACATTTGACAAAAGTAGAAATGTCTCTACCTGCTATTTGGAAACCTGTCTCCCCATCACCACCTCAACTATGCGCTGTGTGTATCTTTCTTTATCAGTAGGTACGGACATTGTCACTTTAAAAGATGAATCGTATTCCTCTTCATACATGTCTAACATGTCTATTTAAACAGTTCCCCTTGTTGGAGCAACTTGAAAGCAGAGTGGTTTTGAGATAAGCAAGGCAGGCGTGTAGAGAGAGAGAGAGGCACTGGCCCTTAAATGCAGTGGTTTAGGACTCCTGGGGTGGGGCTCATTTAGCTTGGTGTCGGTCATGCCTGCACGCTCAGATGCCCACTGTATGATCCCCTGGCACTGCTGGTCTGTGACTGGCCTGTGCCACACGCTGCCTGTTTTTTTTTCCCTACAGGGTAGGAATCAGCCGCTAGGCCAGCTGTGCCTGAGAGCCCCAATTGCTTGGCAAACCATCTCACTCCAGGCAATGAGACCCTTAATTTTAAGAGTATCATCTCTTCTGCTCATGGAATATCCTGCACTTTCTTCAAGGTGAGCTTGGAGTGTCCCCTGTTCTTTTGATTCCCTCTCTGTATGTCTCTTTGTGCTTCCCTAAACCTCCCCAACCCCCAGTCTCCCTCCATCCTCACCCTCCACCATGCGCACACATCTTTTTCCACATTATCCTTCTTCTTGTTGTTGTTTTAATCAGATAAAGGTGGTGTGGCCCAGTGTCTCTCTCAACACCAGACGTGTTGAATTCTTTCTGTTGAAGCTGGTGTATTAACCACAGCATTTACCTCCTCCGCTCCCCACTAAAATGAGGGTGCTCACATTTTTGAAGAACAAAAAGAATAGGGCGAGAAATGGCAACAAATGAGAGATTTCAACAATTTTTAGAAGATGCAAAGCCGATGGGAGTGTGGCCACTGTTTTTTCAGGTAGAAAAAAGCTGCCCCTGAGAGTTCTTCCAGAGGTGAACACTGATGAAAGCAAAGAAAAGATGGCTGGTCTGTGCTGCTCCGGGACCCCTGGTGAGTTCAGGACAGGGAGGCCCTGGGTACTGTGGAGGCAGGGCAGGTGTGAAACTCGGGGCTGCAGAGGTTCAAGTCCATAAACTGACTCTCCAGTGGACTGTGTGGGTTGTCCATCCATACTTCAGTTCCATCATAGTCACCTTCCTAACAGAACCCTGCCTTTCTCAGAGTATTAACCCTTTCACATGTAGCATGCTCTTCAAGGGAAAACTTGATCCCAGATCTAGTTGATGAAACACAATTGTTCTGAGCAGTTTTTATGAACTCAGGGAGTAGGCTCATGACCCAAGTTGAGCCAATTAAATAGAGGGAGTGGGGGAAGGAATACTAGGAGAGAGATTTCCTCTTGCTTTCTTCAGGTGAATAAAGACATGACGTGTATAGACCAGTGCTTCCCAAACTTTCATGTGCATATGAATCATTTGGGGATCTTATTGGAATGCAGGTTCTGATTAGTAGATCTGGAACTGGACTTAGGATTCTGCATTTACAACAAGCTTTTGGGTGATAGTAATGCTCTGGCCCAGGGACCACACTTTGAGTAGCAAAGGCATAGCTAGATTCCCAGTGGCACTATTTTATGGTTGTGAAGGGAACCAACTCATTTGAATGAGATATTGAATAGATCAAAGCAAAGAGCCTGACAAATCCTGAGTTTTGGATGGCCTCATTTAGCCACTGATCCATACCACACCTCGAGCATTCCCTACCTTTGAACTTCCAGTTATGTTGCATAATGTTTTTCTTAAGCCAGTTAAAGTCAAGGCTCTGTCATTACATTACATTACATTATATTACATTACATTACATTACATTACATTACATTACATTACATGACTTGGAGGTACTACATAACGTGGAGGGCAAGGCTGAATCTCAGGGCTACAGAGATCCAAGATGCATTGCAGCTACACCCTGGGGTGAAAAGAAGATTATTCTCTGGAGAAGGAAAATGGAAGAGGTCAGGATTCAGGGGCATCTGGTAAAGGGTAGGCTTGGATTAATAGTCTGCAGATGAATGAGACATGAAGGAACTTTCAGGATAGTAGAAATGTAAACAATTACCTAATGTACAATAAAGATGTTTTATATTTTACTATGTGTAATTATACCTCAATAAAAAATATTTTTCAAGCTGCACAAGGTAAGTTGACATCCCCTAGCTCTCTCCCATGCCCATGTCATACCCATTAGAAGCCAGGACTATATCAACCAGGCAAGAGGTTGAAGGTTCCTTTCTGGATAAGTGGCATGGCCTAAAGGGAAGACTGTACACATTGTCACTCGAGACTCTCCAGATGAAACCGTCAGTTCAGTGTCTGATCACTACAGGGAAATGATAATCCTCCTGCCCCAGCCCCACACACCGAGATTTCAGCCATCTATTTAGTTCCTGATTCATGAATGGGCAACAAAGGACTATTAGATATTTGAGAAAAGACTCCAACAACATAACAAAGAAAGAATAAAATAAATGAAATAAAATAACACCAAAATATCAAAACAGGGTGGGAGGTGAAAGGGACTGACAAAAATAAAGAGAATGCAAAAATTAAGTTTACTCAGAACCATTTAAAATAATTGCTTCCATTAACAAAGAATAGAGGTTTGATTGTTTGTTTAAAAAGAAAGAAACAATTGGGGAACAAGAAAGAACTATTAGAAATTTAGAATAAATGAGAAAAATTCAATAAAAGGTTGGAAAATAAATTAATTAGAAAGCAGAACAAAAAGGTAGAGATGGAAAATATGGAAGAAAACACAAGAGCCTTAGATAACCAGTTGGGAAATCTAATATATAACTAATAGGAAAAATAGAAGAAAAAAAGAAAAAGAAAAAGTGAGAGGAAGAAATTGTCAAAGAACTGATTTAAGGATATTTCCTGAAACTAGACTGCATCTTCTACTTCAGGGCTTTATCAATTTTCAGAATATCCGTGATATTGTTCTGAAATATCTTTTTATATCTAAAAAATATCTAATAAAATTTTTCTTTTATATCTAAAAGAAAAAGTACTATGTAAAAAAGATAATCAGAATGGCACTTAGGTTCCTAAGAACATAACTGAGAGCTAGAAGATAATGAGGCCATGAATGCTATAACATCTTATATAATAAAAGCCTAATATGCTAAGTGTCCGGTCATCCAGTCATCTGTTCAACCAATCAAAGCATAATATGCTAATGATATGTTAAGGCAGCTCAACCACTCTCTATGATATACACTGACCACCAGGGGGCAGACAGTCAACTGGTCAACCAGTTGCTATGATGTGCACTGACTACCAGGAGGCAGATGCTCCAACTGGTAGGTTAGCTTGTTGTTGGGGTCTGACCGAATGGGACTGAGCAAGATGGGCCAGACATGCCCTGGAGCCCTCTTGCAGTCCCTCCCTGGCTGGCCAACCTCCCATGTCCTTCCCCGGCCCTGATTGTACACTGGTGGCATCCCTCAGCCTGGCCTGAGCCCTCTCACAATCCTGGCTGAGGGACCCTCTCCCACCACCACCACCCCCCCGTGCATGAATATCGTGCACCGAGCCTCTAGTGCTTAAATAAATATTATATTCAGCCATAATTTTTTTACTTAGCCAAATTAGAAATTGTGTGAGGATAAATTAAAAATATTTTCTAACATAAAAGACAAAAAAAATTACTTTTCATGCGTCCTTCCTTAAAAAGATACCAGAGGGTATGCTCCAGAAAAAGCAGGGAGTAATCTATGAAAGAAGACAAAGAATGAAGAAATGGTGGATCCAACCCAGCATAGGGACAAAGGAAGTCCCTGAAGAATAGCTGTGCACGAGGCCTACAAATTAATCAATACCACTGAACATGAGAAGAAGGAATTCCTTACAATGAAATAAAAAGGGGAAATGATAAAATAAGTGAGATGATGGAATTTTTATTAAAAAAAAAAAAAACCTAATGATGGCTGGTGTGGCATCGACCTATGAACCAGGCCACAGTTTGGTTCCCAATCAGGGCACATGCCTGCTCAGTCCCCAGTAGGGGGCAAGCAAGAAACAATTAATCAGTGATTTTCTCTCAACATTTATGTTTCTATCTCACTCTCCCTCTCCTTTCCTCTGAAATCAACAAAATATATATATATATATATATATATATATATATATATATATATATTTTAAAACCTAGTGATAGGTATACAATAGCTATGACTGATTTTTTTTAACTTTAAGAATATATATAGAAAAATATGCAAGTGAAATAGCTGGTAATTATTAATTCTAAGGGAAATAAAAACTGTTCAAGAGGAGAAATATAATTACAGTCAACTCTGTTTATTTAAGAAAAACATTATGATAGGACCACATGAGATGATGGGGTTGAGGATGAGGTGGATGAGCTGCTATAAGAAAGCTACAATAGCCAAGATCTGGACACAGCCCAAGTGCCCATCAATAGATGAGAGGATAGAAAAGCTGTGGTACATTTACACAATGGACTACTACATGGCCATAAAAAGAAGGAAATTTTACCTTTTTCGACATCATGGATGAACCTGGAGATTATTATGCTAAGTGAAATAAACCTGTCAGAGAAAGACAAATGCCACATGATCTCTTATATGTGGAATCTAATGAACAAAATAATAAACTGATGAACAAAATAGAACTAGAGGCTTGGGTACATGGAACAGACTGACAGATTGACAGATGTCAAAGGGGATTTGGGGGTGGGGGTGGGGGCAGACTAGATGAAAGAAGATGAAGGGATTAGCCAAAGAACATATATGCATAACCCATAGATGCAGAGGACAGTGTGGGGATGGCCAGAGGGAAGGGGGGACGGGGACTAGGTGAAGGTGATTAGAGCGGAAAACATGGGGGCATCTGTAATAGTGTCCACAATTAAAATAGAGTCTAAAAATAATAAAATAAAATAAAGCTACCTTCTTCCATCTCAGAAATCAAGAAGTAAAGGTATAGGCTTAAATGTAGAAATGTAGAATTCAAGTTAATGCCAAAAAAAAAAAATAAACCTCAAAAAGTTAAAAATGATCTTCTCTCAGGAGATGGGATAGATCAGAGACTGCTCTTATTTATTATAAACCTTTTATTATTATTTGCTTTTTTAACCACATGTGTATATTGTATTGTGTTAAAAGAATTAGAAGTTAAGACAAAATATGTTTTTAAACTGATGAATGAATGAGAAGATCGCCAGGCTATAGACCTTGTTGTTGTTTGTCCCTCCACTAATCCACTGGAGTGGCTGTCGGCGAGGCACCAGATGCCAGACCTGATCCATCATAGAGTCACCTTGAACAAGTGACCTCTAGTCTCTGTGTCTGTAAAGTGGAGGTAATAATACCACCTTCAGAGGGGACATCAAGGGGTCACATGTGGGGTTATGCCCACCTTAGAGTATTTTAGGTGCTCAGTAGGTCATGACTTGAACCAACGGGCTGGAGGGAAATCAGATGAAAACACGCAAGATGAGGTCAGGTTTCAGACAGCTGGGGTGACAGGCAAGACAAAAGTCAGGGTTAGGACACTTGTAGCTGGGCTTCCCCTTTCCCTTTTGGGGCCTTTACTCTGACAGTGACCCGTCCAAGGACCCTCCACTAAGTGGCCAGGGGACAGGAGGGGCCTGATGACTCAGGAGTTTCCTTGGGCTGAATATACTTAAACCCATCACACCTGCTGTGCAAGCCCCAGAACTACCTAAATTCCAAGACAATGTTCCCCTGCCCCCTTCATTTTCATAATCAGCATTTTCTTGACATCAGCAGAAGGATGTTTTTTTTTCCTGAAAGTTCAGCCTATGATTTCCCTGTCCCTGGTGGCCTCTGGAATCTCATTCTGCTTGGGTGAAAGTGCTCTTTTCAAACTGTCTGGAGGAGAAAGATGACAAGGTTTAATGAAGTCGAGTCGTCATTTTTTTTTTCTGCAGGCAGCTGGGCTGGGGAGGGAACATAGAGATGGTTTCTTGCACCTCGATCTGCTCCCTGACCTCCCTCCTACATCCTGTCCCCAGCGCTGCTCCAAAGCTGCTACATACTAACAAGCGCGGCAGCAGGGTCCCCTGAGGCCACTGGCTGGACCACTGAAGAGGGTGCCCCGAGGTCTGATGCCATTAATCACTCAGACGCCACCCAGACACACACTTGAGGATTCCTGGCTCAGCTGGGAGCTGCCTCTCCACCCTGCCACAAGGGAACGAATCTGATGGTTTTCTCCCTGTGATTAGGCTAATATATGAACAGGGCTTAAATCAGCACAGCTCCCAAAGTCAGATTTTTGCTGGTTTTCCCACAAATGAGCCACCAAATCTACCCAGAAATGCTTTCTATTTAAATGAAGACTATGCAGCCATTTGGAAAAAGTATATTTTAAGGTCTGGTTAATATCAGATTTCTCAAACTCCTTCCCATTGTCCTGTATAATTCAACAGCCCCAGTGAAGATGAATACTCACTTGCTGATAGGGATTCCCATCCCTGAGAGGGAGAAAAAGTCTTCTGTAAGGGATTGCTTCAGATACAGCGGTGCGCATCTTTGGGAAATCTGCCACTGTGTGGCATGGGATGGGAACAGGATGGAGCAGGGCTGATGCCTCGTGGAGGCCCTAATCTTCCTAGAGGAACCCGGTGATATTTTAGTTTGTGGTCTCATCATTCATTCATCAACTTGAACTTCAGCAGGCATCAGAATCACCTGGAGGGCGTGTGAAAACAGGTTGCTGGGCCCCTAGGCCAGTATTTTTGATTCCGTAGGTGTGGGGTGGAGACCAAGAAGTGTAACAGATTCCCAAGTGATGTTGATGCTGGTCTGGGAACCACACTTTGAGAATCGGTGCCCTGGACTTCCCTGAATAGACACACTCAGGAGTTTGTTCTGAGGGCACTCTGCTTCCAGCCAGCCTCTCCCCAGCCTTCCCCTGCCCACTCCATTGCGGCAGCCTTCTATGAGCTGGTGCTGAGTTCAGCTGGGAACTCTCAAAGAACCTCAGCTCCAGCCCCTCCCTGGCAGGCTGAGATTGCTGCTGAACCTAGCCCAGTGTTGTGGAGTCTGGTGGCCGGAGATGAGCCCTGAGCATCAGCCTGCCCATTGAGTCACACCTTTCCCAGCTCCTACAAAGTGGCTTCAGCCCAAGCGGTTGGGCTCCAGCTTTGCTTTGCTGGCCCAGCACCTCAGTTTCCTTGCCACTAGAGCCCTGGCCTCAACCCCTTTCCAAGATCTTGAACCCGGTGTCTCCTTTCCTCCTCAGGCACAGGCTGGGCAATGGCCCCTCTGGATGGGAAGCACTGTGCCTGTCTGGCTGAAGGCGCTGCAGTCATGTGCTCACCCACCTTATCCCAGGGTGGGCTCACCTGGGAACAATGCCTTTAACACTGACTCAGTCATAATAGAGATGGCCACTGAGATCCTAATGCTTTCAAACTCCAGATCGGCAACACCTCTCCCTGCTGGCCATACCCTGCCTGGCACCCCAGCTACCTCTGCTTCCCCCTCACGGAACTCCCACTACATCTACCCCACAACCTAACTCCCACCCACTTGTCCATGCTCCCTTGCACCATCTTAGTTAGGACACCTCTAATTGCTCCTCTTTCCCCTCTGGGCTTCTCTCATGACAGTGACCATGCTCATGGACCCTCCACTAAATAACCTCAGTCATGACTCCGTCACCCAGCCTCACAGAAAGCACCCAATGTTCTCACCACCTGTGGTGGCCAATACTGAGTTGTAGCTGCAAGGCATATAGACCTGTGGTAAAACCTGAGCTCAAAAGATGGACTTGAGTTTGGCTGCCTACTGTTCTACTGGCTAGCTCTGTGACCTTGAGCAAACCACTCACCTCCTCTGAGCCACAGTTTTGTTATCTAAAAATAGAGATCATAATAGTACCCACTTCATTGGACAGATAAGGATTGAATGAGTTAAGGTGCTGAATTTGTTTTCTATGACTGCTGTAACTAATTACCCACAAACTGAAAACAACAGAGATTTATTCTTTCACAGTCCTAGAGGCCAGAAGCTTTAAACAAGGCTAAAATTAAGGAATCAGTAGGGCTGATTCTTCATGGAGGCCATAGAAAAGAATCCATTCTTTACCTTTTCCAGCTTTAGGTGGCAGCTGGCATTCCTTGGCTTGTGGCCACATCACTCCAATCTCTGCTTCAGTTGTCACATTTCTTTCCCTTCATCTATGCCAAATCTACTGCCTTCCTACACTTGTGATCACACTTAAGGCTCACCCACACAATCCAGGATAATCTCCCCATTTCAAGATCCTTCACTTAGTCACATCAGCAAAGTCTCTTTTGCCATACAAGATGACATTCACAGGTTCCAGGAATTAAGAACTGGATATTTGGGGTAACCATTATTCAAACTACTGCATGTGTTAAACAAAGTGTCTGGCATATAGATACTTCATAATTACCACAACTATTCTTATTACCATTACTATCATCATCACAATGTTTGTTTATTACCCAACCATTATTCCTGTAATCACCACCCAGTCGGCACAAGGTTGGATTTCTACAGGTCCAAAGAACACAATTATGTAAGACTTGAATAACTACTGCTTAGAATGTTTAGCCATTTATGCCATCTATAAAATTCTTCCTTCCCATTATGCACTCCTAGCAGGAGGTAGGAATTCTCAGTGGAGTGCAATAAAAACCCTTCCAGGTAAACTTTTAACTAACAACTTATCAAATCAAGATGATGCTTTAATGAGTCCTCGAGCTCTCCAGATACATCCCTGAGCATAGCTTCCTCTGGCCATCATACCTCAGATTCCTTTCAAGGATGTGGCTGAGCTCTGCTCTCCTCCCAGCTGGCAAGAATTGAGCAAGAGCCTAAGGTTCTAACCTTAGAGGACAACTATGAAAGGAAGGTTGCTGTCCTCACATCTGTCTACATCTATCCACAAAACATATCCAACAAGTTGCATCTTATTGGATCGAACTTCACCCAAGCTCCTCTTAGAGCCCCTAAAGCTTGTTGTCTCTTTAGACATGGACACTGATGGAAGTGAGTTTTCAGTACAAAGAATATGCGGAGCCCTAGTATGGATGGTTGAGCCCAGGCCTAGAAGTGGTCAATTCTGAAGCAAGTTCAGTTCATGATTCCAGAATCATGGTCATGGAGAACCAAGGGCAGTGAGAGGAAATCACGAGAGAGGGAGGGAGGGAGGGAGAGAGAGAGAGAGAGAGAGAGAGAGAGAGAGAGAGAGAGAACAAGAGGTTCACCAGTCAAGGCCAGGGTCCAGGGATTAACTTCTGGAGAAAAAGCCAAGACAGAAAGAGAGGATAGCATGTGAGAGGAGGTTCTGTGGTCATCTAACTAATTCTGGGCCTTACTTACAAGAGCCTCTGTGAAGGGTCAGTTCTTGATGCTAAGAGTTTGAAGACCATGAATTCCTCATGCTCAGTACACTGAGCATTCAGTTTCAAAATGCCTGGAAGTCTGTACTCAGATGGTTCCCTGACATTGGACATGACGATGGTCAGCTGTGCCAAGATAAACACCCCTTCAGTTGCTCCACCATTAATAACCCTAAGAGTACATTCTTGGGTGTCTTGCTCTTGAACTAACAGCTTGTTATATTCCATGGCATCTTGTCTTAGTCAGCTCAGGCTGCTTTATCAAATAGCATAGACCTGGTGGCTTAAAGAATGATTATTTATTTTTTGCACTCTGATTGGAAGCTCACAATCAATGTGCCATGATGGTTGGGTTTTTGTGAGCACCCTCTTCCTGACTTGCAGACTGCTGAATTCTCATTGTATTCTACATGGTGAAAGAGATCATCTGTCTCACATCACTTCTTAAAAGTGCACTAATCCCATTCATGAGGGCTTACTCCTCATGACTTATTTACCTCCCAAAGGTCCCACCTCCAAATACCATCACATTGGGAAGTAGGACTTCAACATATGAACATTCAGTCCATGATAGGTCTGTTTTCAGTGCGGAGCCCCTACCCATCAGATCCTCTCAAAGCTAACTTGAGGTCTGAGACTCAGGACCATATGAGCTCCAGCCTTGGACACCCAGCTCAGGCTAAGGAGTGTCATCTCGCTTGAGCTCTCCAATGAGAACTTTAACATGAACTTTAAGCTGTGATAGAACAATTTCAATTGGTTCTGCATTACTGCCCACTCTTTGTTTTTTCCCTTAGCTCTGATCACACTTCCTGGAGTGGAACATCCATATCTCTTCTATTCTCCAGAAGTCTTACCACTTCCAATCCTCCCAGTCTACCTCCCCAAACCCACACTCATCTCACACAGATTCTCTCACTTTTGTCTTCAAGGAAATATTAAAACCACTGGATGTAAAGTCTCAATCTCTGCTCCCATCTTCACTTCATGCTCTCTTTTCAATGAAAAAGGAGGGGATCTATACACCAATAGTGAACTTACAGAAAGAGATACTAAAAAACAATCCCATTTACCATCACACCAAAATAATTAAGATACCTAGGAATAAACTTAACTAATGAGGTAAAAGACCTCTACTCAGAAAACTACAGGATGTTGAAAAAAGACATAAAGGAAGACTTAAACAGATGAAAGAACATACCATGTTCATGGATTGGTAGAATCAACATCATTAAAATGTCCATACTACCCAAAGCAATCTATAAATTCAACGCATTTCCCATTAAAATACCAATGGCATATTTCACAGATCTAGAAAGAACCCTCCAAAAATTCATCTGGAATAAAAAAAGACCCCGAATTGCTGCAGTGATCCTGAGAAAGAAGAACAAAGTAGGGAGGATCTCAATACCAGATATCAAGCTGTATTACAAAGCCACTGTTCTCAAAACTGCCTGGTACTGGCACAAGAACAGACATACAGTTCAATGTAATAGAATAGAGAACCCAGAAATCAACCCAAACCAATGTGCTCAATTAATATTTGACAAAGGAGCAAGAACATACAATGGAGTCAAGACAGTCTCTTCAATAAATGGTGTTGGGAAAATTGGACAGATACATGCAAACAAATGAAACTAGACCACCAACTTACACCATACACAAAAATAAACCCAAAATGGATAAAGGACTTAAATGTAAGATGGGAAACCATAAAAATACTAGAGGAATTTAAAGGCAACAAAATCTCAGACATATGCCGAAGCAATTTCTTCACCGATACAGCTCCTAGGGCATTGGAAACTAAAGAGAAAATAAACAAATGGGACTACATCAAAATAAAAAGCTTCTTCACAGCAAAAGAAACCATCAACAAAACAACTTGCATGCATGCATAGGAGAATAATCAGTGGACACGGGAAACTGGGGGTTAGGGAGGAGGGGGGGGAAGGGCAAGGGGAAAAAATGGAGATCTATCTATCATCTGTTGTAATACTTATCTATCACTTGTTGTAATACTTTAAGCAATGAAATAAAAAAAAATTAAAAAAAAAAAAACAAGTAAGGCCACTGCATGGAGAACATATTTGTCAATGTTATCACCAATAAGGCTTTAATCTCCAACATTTATAGGGAAGTCATACAACTTAACAAAAGGAAGATAAACAACCCAATCAAAAATGGGCAATGGACCTAAATAGACATTTTTCAAAAGTGGACATTCAGAAAGCCAAGAGACATATGAAAACATGCTCAAAGTCACTAATCATCCAAGAGATGCAAATCAAAACAACAATGAGGTATCATCTCACACCTGTCAGAATGGCTATCATCAATAAATAAACAAACAACAAGTACTGGAGAGGACGCAGAGAAAAAGGAACCCTTCTGCACTGCTGGTGGGAATGCAGACTGGTGCAGCCACTATGCAAGACAGTATGGAGTTTCCTCAAAAAGTTAAAAATGGAACTCCCATTTGACCCTGTGATCCCACTTCTAGGAATATATCCCCAAAAACCAGAAACATCAATCAGAAAGAATATATGCACCCCTATGTTCATAGCAGCGCAACTCACCATAGCTAAGATTTGGAAACAGCTTAAGTGCCGATCAGCAGATGAATGGACTATAAAACTGTGGTACATCTACACAATGGAATACTATGCTGTTGTGAAAAAGAAGGGATTCTTACCATTTGTAACAGCATGGATGGAACTGGAGAGCATTATGCTAAGTGAAATAAGCCAGTCAGTGAAAGAAAAATACCACATGACATTACTCATTTATGGATAATAAAGAACATTATAAACTGATGAACAAAAATAGAGACAGAGGCAGAGCAGCATCGAACAGACTGTCAAACTACAGTGGGAAGGCTGGGGAGGATTGGGGGGGCGGGGTTAAGAGATCAACTGAAGGACTTGTATACATGCATATATAAGCATAATCAATGGACACAAGACACTGGGGGTTAGGGGAGGTCGGGGGAAGGTCAAGGGAAAAAAATGGAGACTTATGTAATACTCTTTGTAATACTTTAAGCAATAAAACAAAATTAAAAAAGAAAAAGGAGGGGAGTGGAGCGTGAGTCAAGTGTTGGGCTCTGAAGTAAGTCCATCAGGGTCAAGGGTGGGTTCTGCCTCTTACTCCTGTGTGATCTTAGGTGATTCACTTCATGTGCAAAAGGGAAGAGCAGTAGCACCTTCCACTCATAGCACTGCTGAGGAGTAAGTGAGGAGTTAGCATTTGGAAAACAGTGTCTAGTACAGAGTGTGTACTGAGTAATGTGATGCTTATTCTTTTTATGTCCACAGCACACCATTAAACAAGTACAAAGCAGTGTTGGGAGCATGGACTCTGAAGTCCTGGCTGTCTCATTTAGCTCTGGGACCCTGAGGAAATCACTTAACCTTCTTGATCTTTGGATTTTTCCTTTGGCAAGTGAGGACATGACAGAGCCTGTCTGAAGTGGGAAAGGACAGAATCCGTGTGAAGTTCTCAGCATGGTGGCTGGAACATAATGAGCCCTCCATAAATTGGGCTCTTATGAGAGTGCTGTCTTGCCCTCCCTTCCGTTCTTCAGGGCTGGCCTCTAGCATGTGCTCCTGGGGCCCACCCTCTGCGGTTACCCCATTCATTCCACTCTCCTTTGAATCCTGATCTTCAGTCTCTAGACAGGCCCAAGCTTCCTCACACAAAGAACACTCTTTCATCCTGTTTTTAATAAAAGTTCCCACCTTATTCCTCTCTTCTTTCCACTAGAGAAGTTCTAGAAATGAGGGTCTATAGTCTTCATTTGCCAACAATGGGTGACTGCAGGCTTTTACTGTTTCCCACCGCATGTCTGGTATGTCTTAAGGACATCTCAGGATAACGAAGTCCTGTGAGGCTGTTGAGACATTTTCTTTTTGTCTTCTGGGTTTATCATATCTTCTGCATAAGTGGAGGTAGCGATTTACTATTGGTAGATAAAATGGCTTTATGGGTGACTGGAATCAGCCCCAAAGTAGCGTGAACTCTCCAAGCCTCTCTTGGGCTGGAGGTGTTAATAAATGACTAATCCAATGTGAACAGAGAGGAAGGGCAGGCACCTCGGGTCCAGCCAGCCAGCCACTGGAATTATAAGGAGTAGGGCTCAGCCCCTGAGAAGGGGAGCTGGAAAGAGCCAGGCAGGGTGGTAGAGTCTTAGAGAAGTAGATGAGAATTCAAGGCTAGCTTCAGTCCTGCAGGAAACTGGTGGACAGTAGAGAAACAGAGGCAGGCATATAATCATACAGAAAGGGCTTAGTGGGGGGGGGTGAGGGGGGGGAGGTACAGTGGGTAAGGAGGGGAGTAGCACCTTAGGTTTCAGGAGGACTCAGGACCAGCCACTCCTTCTCCTTCCAGATAATCACGCTGGAGCAGCAGAGGCCAACCCAGACCCCACTGTGGGTAGAACTGGGTTCCTCCACACAGCCTGGCCAAGTCAGGAGGTGGAACATGTATGCTGGAGGTTTCAGTGTCTGCAGCTGAGCAGGCCCGGGACCAGCAGGGATAGGGTGAGGTGCAGGGAGCACCTCATTTCTTCACTCACTCACTTACCCATCCATCCAACCTTTACTGAAAACTCAGTGTCAGGAGCTCTGCTGGGTACTGTAAAAACTAAGATTGTTAAGATCCATTCAATGTCTTCCTGCAGCCCCTGAGCAGCAGAAGCCTTGACGCTGAGGTAGATTGATGGCACACAGTAAGCTTGAGGACATGTGTCAATAAGTGATGGGGAGAGTGAGACGGTGGCTGTGATGATGGCGCATATAATAGAAGACAGCACGCTATCTGCATGGGTATTCAATAGGAGTTGTAGAAAGGTTAGGCTGATGGCTGCTTTCTTAAATAAGCTCCATTTCAGGCCCCTCACCTGCTCACCCTGTGAATGAGTTCAGAGAAGCAACTCAATAAGCCATTTCCCTTTTCACAGGAATTATGAGATGAGCTTTGCCAGACCTGGCCATGTCTCCAGGACCAGGGCTGCCACTTACCAAAGGACAAAGTACCTTTAGTCTGGAGGGAACCCAATGGCTCTCTGAGAGGGTGTGGGATTGGAAGTGATAACTGCTAATCCCAGGCTGTGCTTGCCCAGGCTCTGCCCTGCTTCTAAGACCATGGGCTTCTTTCTGCTGACCTCAGCTGGGAGCATAGAGGAGGCATTGAGGACAACACTGCCTGCTCCCCAGCCAGAAGCCGTCCCCCAACCCTGACGACACTGAGTCAGGTCCTCCCTCACTGCTACACTTACCAAGATGATCATAGAAGAGAAGAGTTAGTGATATGTGGGTGGTCAAGAAAGACTTGAGAGAGAAAAGACTGTAGTGAGTCGTAAACAGTGGCCTGGGCTTAGAGGTGAGGGGCATTGAAAGTGGACCTCTATCAGTCACACTTGCGGGTGTGTCAGTGAGAGCATGTTGTGACACGTGCATAGGTTTGTATGTGCTAAAGAGCATGGCACACATGCTCACATGTCAGTGTGGAGAGTGGTGCAGAAGAAACTCCCATATATAAGTCTTAAATGTTGACTTCTCTTTAAGCTGAGGCCATTTTTCCCTCTATTTTCCCCCAAAGAATTAATCTTTTTGTATTATTATATTAGGTTTATCTCAAATGAAATGTGGATGTGAATTTTATCTATGGCTTAAGACATAATGGTGGAATGAAAAATTCAAACACCCAAAGAAAACATCACTATCAGCTCCACCTTGCTGGGAAGCACAGCGGTGCCCACATGCCACCAGGCACACAGCGTTTCCTCTGGCATCTTCCCTTCTGTGAGCTTATCACTTTGGCCATTCAGATGAGGTTATTTGCCTAATTCATGAAATCATTACAAATTATCTTAGTGGCGCTTTTCTGTCGCTGGGTTCTATACATATTCACTCAACCACAGGGCAAGAAGAACACAAGGGCATATTCCAGGCCAACCTTCTACAGCTGAGTACTATCCAAATATGTTCAATGGGAGAGTAGTTTCATGGAATATTTTAAATAAAATGTTACTTGAAAAAAAAGTCCACTAGTCCAGTAAACATGAAAAACACTGGGTTCAAGAAAGTCAAACAATTATTTCTCCTGCAGGAAAGTCAAACAATTAAGTCCAATGGGTGTTGTGAATTGTCAAGAGGGAATGTTAGATGCTGCTTCACAAACTCTTTGATATCAGAATTTCCACCTCCCCCATACATTTTTTTCAGAGATATGATCAGTCTAGAGTTCCCTGGAACACAACTTTTTAAAGTTATTCAATAACACCCATTAAGTTCATTGTGGGCCCACTTTCATTATTGGAAGTTTCTCCCAGTGAGTTCACATCTACTCCACAGTGTTCCTCCCAATTTCTGGAGCTCTACAAAGCTGCTCCTCTACTTACGGCCAACTCAGGCATTCAAACCCAGGATTCTGCCCTCTCAGGTCAGGTTTCCTCGCTTTTAATTTCTAGTCTAGAATTTAAGTACTACCATTAGTGGAGTAAATGAGGGAAATGGGGGCAGGGGGAACACTCATTCCTTTGACTCCACCATATTTTGAGTTGTTTGACCTGGAGCAAGTTATTCATCTTCTTAAAGGCTTCGGTTTCCTCATATGTAAAGTGGGGATGAGGGGTAGTGCAGGTCATGGGCCCAGCTCAGAGGCTGGCACAAGGAGACTCTCATGAATTGGTAACTCTTTTTTTTTTTTAAATATATTTTATTGATTTTTTTACAGAGAGGAAGGGAGAGGAATAGAGAGTTAGAAACATCGATGAGAGAGAAACATCGATCAGCTGCCTCCTGCACACCTCCCATTGGAGATGTGCCCGCAACCACGGTACATGCCCCTGACCAGGATCGAACCTGGGACCTTTCAGTCCCCAGGCCGACGCTCTATCCACTGAGCCAAACCGGTTAGGGCTGAATTGGTACCTCTTATTGTTGATACTCTGGAACCCCATGTTCACATCCCTGACCTTCATTGTAGTCCACGGTGGTTTCCAAGACCTATCCCCTCTCCCCAGGGATGCAGATCTTTTCTAAAATTCAACTCACACCAACACTTACTGATGCCTACTATGTGTCAGGCCCCATCCAGGGCTCTGGGAGCATTGTGCTGAATAAGGTAGAATAATTTTCTTCAAAATTCTCACAACCAGGTAGAGGACACAGCAAGAAATCTCAGCTCCAAGTACTTGGGAAAACTAGGTTGAGGGGAGCCATTGTCTAAGTTAGGAAGAACATAGAAGTCCTAGCTTGCAAGGACAATTCAAGGGCATAGATGCCTTGAGGGGGTGCTCCCCCACACAACCCCCACCCCCACAAATGTAAGACGCTTTCACTATCCCTCTGTGCCTCAAATGTTCTCTACTGTTTCTAACATGCTGTGTGTATTACTTGATGGCTGAGCTGCCTGGGACAGCACAAAATCAGTGTTTTCAATCACCTCAATAACAGGAAGTGGAAATAGAAGGCAAGGACTTAATATGGAGACCCTCTCATTTTGGGTGAAAAAGGACAAATTTTTGAAAGCACAATAACGTGTTCAAGAGCAAGAGCTGGGTCAAAACTGTGCCTCCTGCTTTCTCGTTAAATATAAATGAGAACCATTTGTTTTTCCTGGATCGTACTTACTGGGCTCTAAAGAAAGGCCTGTCTTTTCATCCATAATCACTATATTTTTTTAAATGCTGTTTCTCTCTTGACCTAGCCCAGATGCACATTCAGCAGGTTATTTTTTAGAAGCCACTGGGAGCCAGCTCCCAATCGCTCATCTTCCCCAGGGAATTCAAGTCACAACAGAAGCAAAGTTCAGTGTCCAATATCTTAGCTTTTCCAAGGTCAAGGGTGTAAAACACATTAATGTGCACCCACTTGAGATCATTTGTTCCTTCCATAAATGTTTACTGAGTGTCTACTGTGTGCCTGGCCCTGGGCTCGGAACTAAGGATAGCGTGACGACGACAACAGAAGTTGCTCTAATAGAATGCCAACCACATGCCTGACACTCATTTAATCCTTTAATCTTAGCAACAACCCTGGGAGACAGAACCATTATTTTTTCATACATTAAGAAACTGAGGCATCAAGAAGTAAAACAATTCACCCAAGGTCACGCATCTAGGAAGTGGCAGAGTTGGGACTGGGGCCGGCAGTCTGGCTCCAAAGGCAGTGTACTTCACCTCCACACTCTACCATCTCCAGTGGTGACTAAGACCCCTTTGTCCCCAAGTTGTCTGCAGGCTCTTCAGGGAGACAGCCAAGTGCACGGGCAGTATGATGGATGGGATAGATCTGCATGGAAGGTGCATGGGAACTCATAGAAGGGCACCCCCTCATAATGGGTGCTGAAACAGCCTTCCCACTGAGGCCCTCCAGTTCAGTGCCTCACAAGATTAGTCTGAGCAACCACAGGGGGATCTTGTGAAAATTCAGATTCTGACTTAATAGATCTGCTGTGGAACCTGAGAATCTGTATTTCTAAAAAAAGACACACACACACACACACACACACACACACACACACACACACACACACCCTTTAACAGTCAGTGATGTCAGGCTCTGGGGAAGGGCCAGCCAATTTTTTTTTTTTTTGCCACTAGAACATTATAATGAAGAAAATTGGCCTCTCCCTTTTGATGCCAAGCCTAGGTAATAATATTCAGACAGCACCCAATATATATCTGCTATACCAAGCATGATGTTAGGAGATTACTAATTGGCTAAACTCAGAGCTTATTGCAAGCTGGCTGCTATTCTAAGTGTTTCATGGACATTTAGCCCATACAAGGACCCTAGGAAGGAGGTACTGTTATTGTCAGACTCATTTTACAGATGAAAAAATGAAGGCCCAGAGATTAAGTGACTTAGTGACTAGCCCGATGTTACATCACCAGCAAGTGGTCCTTGGGGCAGGGATGTGCAGGGCTCCTCTCCAGCCTGCCCCTGGATCTCATTTAATCTCCTGTTCCCCTAATAAAGAGGCTCAAGCTGAAACAGGTTATGTTATTTTAGTCAAGACCCTCAGCGAGTAAGGGGCAAAGCCAGGGTTCAGCTTCATTCTTTAAACAGCGCTACAGCAAAATAGGAATTGGAATTTCTGATCAGGCCCATGTGGTCATTTTGGAGCTATAATCAGAATTAGGAATCCATTTATGACCACAAAATAAGCTAGCAGACCCATTTAGGATTTAGGCCACAATCTGGGCCCCACACTCCTAAAGGCTTCTCCATTTCCAATAACATGAACAGGATTTTGTTGCTCTGATCAGAATGGGTCCATTTTTCTTCATCTATCCTGGGGAAAGAGAACAAGGAATCATTCTAGAAACATCATCCTACTGCAGGATCTCAGTGAGGGAAACTGAATCCCCACTGAGATTCAGACATTGCTGTAGTCCCTCCACCCCACCCCACTCACCACGCCCCCATCCAGCCCTCCTACCCAGCAGTTCCAAAGGCCTTGGCTCTCTCCAGCTTCCTGGAATGGAATAATGTTCCTTATCATTCTGCTTCCTCCTCCTTCCCTTCAGCCAATTGGCTCTGAGAGAGCAGACCCTCCCACTCACTGCTGGGCCTCTGGCTGCCAGCACTGCTGTCAGAACACTGATTGCTAATAAAAGTGGTACAATTGTTGATTGGGAATAAGAAATAAAAGCACTCAGGCTGACCAGCCAATGTGTCAGGCCATGTGTCAAGATTGTCATCTTGAAGCGAGGGGAACAGAAAAAATTGTCTGCTCAGACCCACAGCCACACTGCCCACCCCTGCTTCCCAACCAGCATCTATCACCTCTTTACAAAAGCATTTCTTCTTCCTGTGCCAGTCCCCCATGCTCACCTAGAGATGCCTGGACTCCACCCCTATTTAAGGGCTCCCTAGACAGGTTATACCTGCTGCCATCACCCACCCCCATGCTCCTCCCCCATTAGGCAGCATCTTGTTCTTCAATCACACCCACCCCATTTCTCCCACCACCAACACAGCATTATATCTGGCACATAATAGGAGTCCACTGCCCTTCTGGAGTATCTGCATGATTGGAGGCAGGGAGATAGATCTCGTGACTTACCAAAGACCCTCTGAGAACAGCACTCAATGTCATCTGACCACCTTCTGTCTGTTCTCCTCTGCCAGGTTCTATTCCCAACTACCATTAATTGCTTTGGGCAGGAGGAAAACTGCTGAAGTATCACTCAGCTTCTGAAAGCAGCTGCTGCTGCAGCAACGGCAGACGTGGACTGGTCCTCCCTGTGCTGGCTAAAGGACTTCAATGGAGTGGTCCCGTTACTAGGAGATGAAATTCCCTTAATGAGCATCCCTCTGTAGGTCGCCTTCTAGTTGGGCTTTCAGACACATGGCAAAAGCACCTTTAAAGACCTCTGCATCTGCTCTCACCTCTCCACCACATGCACATGTACACACACACACACACACACACACACACACCCCACAGCTTCCCTGCATGCTGGGACAAATAAGAACCTACCACTGGCCCCAGTGTGGGCCAAAGGGCACCCTTTCCAGGAGAGCGATAAGGAATGCATGGGGTGAGGCTAGCATCTTAGAGACACTGTGGCTTTCCTCTTGAGGCCTGGGTGGACAGTGAGAGACAGTGTCATGGAATTTGGATCCCTAGGATCAATGAGGCTGATGAGATCCCAGTATATCAGAGGCCAGGTCTCCACACTTAACCCTCAGAAGCAAGATAAATGTAATTGCATTATGGGCAGCAAGGTTCGAATGGCAATTAGTGTGACTTGACCCATGGGGACCTGTGCTGATGCCTAATAGATCAAAGTGTTTTTAAGGGGCAAGATAGATGGACAGACAACTAATGTAGGCTATGAGCAGAAAGCTGATATCAGCCACTGCCACGGAAGAACTCGCATTTTTAACTCCATTTCCAGAACGAAGTTAGTTCATGGAGTCAGGACCTTTAATTAAAGGAAAGTACGGATCCCCTTGAGGAAGGACAGTGCAGTGCTTTTGAACATATAGAGAAAATATATCCCTGATTCTTTCTCAAAGGACTTACAGTTATTTGTCAGGAAGGTGTGCACTGGGGAGAAGGGAAATGTGGAGATCATCAAGTGACTATTAGAGTGTGGAGACGGGGGTGACACTAACACATGATCTGAACCACTACTCTGGCCTCCAGGTAAAGTGGGGAACATTAGAAAGCAGGTAATCAATGGAGTTCTGGTCTAAATCTCTCTCATAGGAGGTCCAATGGGTCCAGGATGCTGGACCCATCATGTAGTTACTTCCCCCACCCCCAAGCGTGTAATTGGAATAAACACACTTAGCAGCTAAAATATCCCCCACATTGGTCCTCTGGCCTGTAAACTACCATTTTGGCAAGAAGGAAAAAGTGGAAGCCCCTGAAATATCTACTTCATTCCCCAAATTACAATAGCAAATCAAGTGCCGTCCTGTGTCCTTGAAGGAGTTGCAGAGGTCAGTGCCATCAAAAAAGGCTTGAAGGTGTCCCCCTCTGCAATTCTATTTTATGGCTCATAAAATGAGTCGTGGCAGATGAAAGTAAGCTACCATGAACTTAAGCAGGTGGTTGCCCCAATCACAGCTGCCATATGGTATCTTCACTGAACAGATCGATGCATTATCTGGCATTTATATATGATTACTAGTTTGTCAAATGAATTATTCCAGATATTTATCAGGGAGGATGATAAAATGCAGTTTATCTTTACATGGGAAGGACACCAATTTATATGCACTTGTGCGAGGACAATGTTGACTCTCCTGCTGTCTGTCACAGCAAGGGAGTCAATGGGTCATAGGCATTTCTGCCTATAGAGGAGATCATATTTGTCTTGATAACCCCTTGAACCCTGTACAGCTTTACTCAAAGCAACGTGAGAGTGTCTTACCTCAGGCCCACAGTGTGTACTTTTTGCCTCCCATCCAGGGGTTCTCTCTAAATGCTATAGGGTTATGGTAACTCCAGTCAGGTCACATACCTAGGTTGCCAGTTTCAGCCCTGGTCAGGGGACATGCAGGAGGCAACAGGTCAATGTTTCTCTCACATCCATGTTTCTCTGTGTGTATGTGTTTGTGTGTGTCTCTCTTCCTCTCTCTCTCAAACTCAATGAACATAACCTTGGATAAAGATAAAAATGGGCAAATTTTGTGGGCACACAGAGAGGTAGGCACCCAAACCAGTCCAGGGAAGTCAGGGAAGGCTTCCTGGAGTGCCTTCCCCCTTCCCACTTTCTCAGCCTTCGTTCTGGTCTTCATCATCTTGCACTAGAAGTATCAAAGCAGCCTTCTCCTTGGTCTTTCTGATTCTAGTCATTCACAACCCTGCTGCCAAACTCAGCTCTCTGAAAACACCAACATGTCCATGTCACCCTCACATGTTAATTTCCCTTACGATGTCCCCATGGCCTAAAGAAATTTCCAAATTTCATGATCAATATTCCACCAGTAAAAACTTTTTGAGACTACAACTTCACCATAAATTTATGTATTTATTTGTTTATAAATTCTATACCTAGAGGGTGCTGATGTATTGTGGACATTTTGTACAAGTGAAAAATGTTCAAAGATAAAATATGTAAAGTTGGAAATTATAAAATATATTTTATAGATAAAAATTTTGTACTAAATTAAATAATGAAAATGATGTCATTGTTCATTACTCTTTACATTCTTAGTTAAGCATGTTTTGATAGAATCATTTTAAGGTCAAGTTGAGAGGATGTTTATTTTGTACTTGATAGGTTTTAGTGCCTTGATAGATTGAAAGAAAGATGTTCCACAGACATGGAGATCAAAAGGGGAAGGAGTACATTATTGGCTGCACTTCTACATGTTAGACTGAATTTTCAGCCCTACCTACGCATTATACAGAAAATGTTCTCGGCACCTGGCTAGGTTTCTATATCCCACATGTCAATCAGCTATTTTTGCAAACAAATCAGAAGATGTGGCTTTTTTATATTTTGAACAAATGGATTCACAGGCCTCGCCAATACTTTTTTGGGGAGATTTTCTTAAACACTTCAGAAAATTCTGTCCTGACTTTGTAAAGAGTGCAGGTCTGACAGTTTTGTAGCAACACACTGATAATATTTTAGGCAATACTATCACGTAAGGGTGGAAACACTTCAAACTTCCATTTTAAATGTTCTTTCTTCCAGGTAAACCTCTTTCAAAACCAGTTTCTTTATTGTTCATTGTTAAAAAGATCACCTTAACCTCAAAAGGGCAGATTACAGGTGATTACTGTTTGAAAAAAATCTAATAGTAACAGCTACCTGTCATCACTGGAGAGGTCAGCAAATTTGGAAAACTTCTCTTTTTGTAGAAGAAAATTATATTTCTCATTGTTAGAATCAGTGAGCTAGCATGAGACCTTCTGGGTGGCATAAGATTACTCCCCTTCTCATTACAAAATATTGAAATATAATACTCTGCCACCCATGTCAACTGCTCCACAGCTTATAAAGCTGATGGTGAATGGGGGGGGGTTGCCTTTGCAGCTTGCAACCTAGGGGTACTCCTTCTTCGAGAGACCTCATACACCCTGGAGACATGCACAGTCTGATGAATGAATAAGTGAGGGTAACAAGGTCACTCCATTTATTAAATACTAATTAAGTTTAATTTCTTAATTTCCTTTTCAAAGTGAAAACTAAAAATAAATAGAGGTTCTTCCACACCTCAGTGAACACCTGGTGGTTTTGAAGACCACCTGGTAGCCTACAGAGACTAAGTCCTAACCATTAGTTGACCTTCTCTACTCTCATGCTCCTTCTCTCCCACTTCATGTTCCATCCATGATAACAGCCACCAACATTTCACAAACATTTACTATGTAGCAGGCCCTGACCCACAGCCTTCACATGGGTTCATTCATTCCATCTCCACCACCATCCTATGGGATAAATCCTCTTTCCCTCCTTTTTCACAGTTGATAAAAGTGAGGCACAAAGGGCTGAGCAACTAGCCCAATATTTCAAAGGTAGTAAGTGGTTGAGACAGAACCCAAACCCGGGCAGTTTGACCTCAGAGTCTACACTCTTAAGCATTGTGTGGCGGTAGCCCCTCTAATATAGGGGTATGCAAAGTTCTCCATGTCTGCCATGACCTTTAACTCTTCCAGGACTTTGCACATGTTATTCCTTTTGCCTGGACCCACCCTTCAAGGTGTAAAGCTAATGGTAGAGATTCCAAGAGCCTTCTCTGCAGAAAGCATTAGTTGCTATTTTCTCTCTTCACTTGGGTGGCTTCCTTGCTCACAACGATGACCTTTCCCTGGGAACTGATCCAATAGACAGGGGGGAAACCTGAACCAAGTTGGACCCATCAGATTTCTTCCCCTGGGACTTCGGATTTTTAGCTGAGTGATGACTGGGTGAGATGGACCTGGGGTGGGGTGGAGGTCACTGGAAAAGGATCCATAAATTGCAGCTCTCTGCAGCGGAGTCCCTGAACTCCCGTATTGAGTTCCCCGGAGCCATTCTGTCCTGTGAACCTAGTAATCAAGATCTTCCTTGACTTCCGGAAGATATCCTGGTGTCTTTCATAGATTCCATCGAGAATCATTTTCATTTTTTATAATGAATTAAGCCAGCTTAACCATCGCACTGAGTTCCTATGGCATTGCCCCACACCTCCATGAGTGCATTTATCCATTTGCACTGTGGTCTTTCAATTGTTGATGGCTCTGACTCCCCCTGCAGGCTGTGGGTGCCTTGACTGTACATATGGCTTTTGCATCTCTTGGCTCCCAGTGCCCAGCACTGCATGTGACCCAGACTGGTATCAGCCAACGCCAGCTGAGTGCATGCACGGATGGGTATGTTTCCCCAGGATGAGGCCGACACAACTGGGTGCCTCCCATGGTTGTGATCCATTCTCTGTTCACTGATATTCACAACCAGAGCCTTGAAAACACTATCTCTGAAAAGAATATCCAGGTTGGAATCATTAAAAGCATTAAAAATTGACCTTCACCTGCTGAAAGCATAATTCATTCATGTGCCTTGTATAAGAGAGATAATGGGAGTCTCCCAGAGGGGTATTAAAAAATGACAGAAATTTAGGGTCGATGCTCCTTCTTTAAAATTGCTTTATCTCCCTGAGGTGCAAACAGCAGGGTACACACTGGCCCTCTTGAGGCCATGGCTGAGAGGAGGAACTCCCTACAGAGGGAAGAACTAGAGTCAGGAAAAGGCTCCATCCAGGCCTTTCCTCTCAGCTGACCACAGCCCTGCAACAGGCTCGGCCTGTCCAGCTTCTCTCTGACCAGGAGTCAGGACTTGTATAGTCTAAACCCACGGGCACCACAACCAGTAATTGATAAAAGCAAAGGTTGTGGGTGGGGGAAGGGTGGGGCCAACTCTAGAGTTTTTGGTTGTACCCATGGGGACACGGCTTGTACACAAGCCTCAGGCATATAGCTAAGTCCCCAACTTTCCAAGGGCTGGAGGGGGCTCTGTTATTCCTGATTCACAGAGTCACTGAGTCCCCAAGTTGGAAGGACCTTAAAGGTTATCTTATGCTTGAGCACCTTTTGTGATGGGAGATTTACTGCCTCCCGAGGCGGCCACTCCATCTCAGAGAGCGCTGGCAGTTACGGGCTCTTTCTCATCCTGGGACCAAATTGAGCTTTGTGTTTCATGGGGCCCTGTTCTAACCAGAGCACATTCAGGGCAGTGGGAGAGGCTGCAGGGCGCCCCAGGTGCAGACAGTAAGAGGGAGCATTTTCTATAGAAAATGGAAAACCAGTAATAAAACCCACTAGAAGTCGATCTGCCTTTTATTATCACCATTAGCCACTCACCAGCAATCTAAACGGTATGAAGTGGTAAAATACTCCTTTTTGACACACGCTCATGTTGGTCAAGTTCTAAACAATTGTTACAGTTACTTGAGTTTTAATAATAATGATATATATGCAATAAGCTTCCATTTAGCATATTTTTATTACTTACCCTTTAACAAATGTTGGGTTGTCTCTGGGCATTCACTTGGAGGCGTCCCAGTTTTACAATTGGCTCCCGACACAGGCAAACTCAGCTACCCACGCTGATTTCAAGAGTAAATGTTTAAGGTTTGGACTCATTCCAACTTGCTTCAAGCTCAGTTCATGTCTCCAACCCCTGCCGTACTTCAGATCCCTCCATTAAGTGGTAAATTTTTAGAAATAAGTACAGTAATGATAAAGACAGAAAAATAGAAAGTGAGTTACTTCAATGATGACCTTCTATAATAACCACTTGCGGTTTCATTTGCATTTAAAATCTAACACTGTAAAACAGTGAAAACTGCAAAGTGCAATATATTTCATCCTTTAAGTATAATTTTTAATTCATCGGTATTGAATTGGAATCATAGCCTTAATATTGAAATTTATCCTTCTCTTTTAATTGTCAATTGTTTTTAAACTAAACAATCAGGAAAATAAAGCTGTAATGCTATTTATTACTATAATACATTGTAGATACATATTTTCCCTTTTCTCAAAAGCTACAGCAACATAATAAAAATAATAATTCATTACATTTTTTCTTGTTTTCTGTAGTATTTGTTGTAATTTGTTACTGGTATGAATATATATATATATATATATATATATATATATATATATATAGTTTAATAAAAGAAAAATTTCACTGTCTGCTCTTTCTTTGTGACCATTGTGATTATTTGTTTCGTTTTATTACTGAAAATGATGTTGTGTAGAGGAGAGGGCTGTTAAAAAGTGATCCTCTCTGCCTGTCCACTAGACCAGGCACTCCACTGATTCTAATCCCTGCCTCTGAGCGCGGTCCCAGTATTTGAATATCCCCATCACTTCCCTCTGAACTTTTCTAGGCTGATCACCCTAGTCTTCCCAAACATTTCTAATAAAAATGATTTTGAGTCTTTCTGCCGTCCCTACCATAATGACCATCATTTATCAAACACTTAAGGAGTGCCAGATAGTGTATATAATCTCAATTGATCCTCATTACATTACAACCTTGTGAAGCAGATCTTGTTCTTCCCATTGTATGGCTGAGAATACTGAGGGGTGAATGAAAGATCTCACAGTTGGTGTGCAGCAGGGCCGTTCTGGAAAGCAAACGAGTGACAGCAAAGCCAATCAACACAAAGGTTCAGCATGAAGAGAGTCACCTCCTTCGTTCCAGAAGCTGTCCGTGTACTAAAGTGGCTTCTGAACTCATTGGCTTCATGGGCAGTCACAGCAGGCTGAGTGGGTACCAGGAGGATGTTGACCTGAGCCACGGGGGTGGGGTGGGTAGGGTATGTGATATCTAGATTTTATCAGGTTTGCAAGTGGAGGGAAGAGCTAGCACTGAAATGGAAAAGGGGTCCCTCTGGGTTGTCCTAGTAAAAGGACAAAAATGCCCAAGCCCCAAGAATAGGGTCATGCACAAGCCCTCAACTGCAGACAAATCCAGTGTCTGGAGAGACCCAATGCTTGGAGTGTGGAACCTGGGGGCAGGTGATCAGACACCCAGGAGCAGAGCCCTTCCTCTGCAAGCAAGTTTGTATGAACCAAGGGGGTCCTAGAGAAAAGGCTGGGTAGTGCTGGGAGTACAGACAGCCCCTCTCTGAGCTTCAGGCAGGTGTTGGGCTTCCACCATGGGGTCAGAGGACTTCAGTTGCCTCTGTCACACCCCTCTACCCAGCCCCTTTTTGGAGGCCAGGGAGAGTCAAACAGGTACCACAACAAGCACTTGAAGCCCTTGGCTCCCTTACAATCTCACCGCTGTACAAAACAGCTGAAAGCATCTTTCCAAGACCACTTCCTGGAGGACAGAGAGCTTTGGACAGCCTTCTGGGTAGACTCTTATCCCATTATCCCTGATGCGAGGTAGGCAGATGGTGGATCCCTTCCAAGCTGCCGGACAGACTCAGGTCTGAGTCAGCTTGTTCTCTCATCCTGGGCTTGGGTTGACCTCTAATCCTACCTTTGTCTTTTGACTCTGAGTCATCTCATCTTAACGGACATTTGGCCTCAGTGCAAGATCTCATGAGAAATCTTGTTCAAGGTCACTTTCTCCAGTCCAGCCATGGATTCAGATTGTTAGAATGTTTAGGGTCCCATACAAGAGGTGTTTATGCAGTCAAGGGGGTACTGAGAATCAGTTGGATTTTTCAGTTTCCAGAAACACCAAAATGTGGACAGATGCTGTCTCTTGGGGAAGAACTGAGTCCCATGGCCATGACTGTGTCCAGCGTTTAGGGAATGGAACTAGCAGCACCAGATAGAGGACAGGGTCCCTGATAACCAGCCTAGGAAGCAGAGGCTTATAGGGGCTCCAGCCCTGCAACAGGATTAGAGTGCTAAGCAAGTCTCCAGACAGAAGCTAGTCCTAATCTTTGCTCCAGGAAGGAGCTATGAAGGGGGAAGTTCATGGACAGGCAATCACTTGGTGATTTGTGCACAGGCAGCCATCCACCTCCAGACCCATGGCTTAGAGTCTGGACTTACACTAGTGGAGGTTGGGTTTCTAGCATGCAGACCTGGGCAGGCTCTGGGCACTGAGCTTGGGGGATAGTGCCCTTGGGAATTCTGGTTGAGCCAGGATGGGAAAAGACTGAGAGGTATGTGAACACTCCCAAGCACCCGCTCAGTTCAGGAAATCAGCATCCCATCTACATAACAGGTCAGCCAAGCTCAGACTTCCCCTGGCCTGACAGCCTGACGTTGTCTCTTGCTGGTGATATTCCTGCTGTTTCCTTTAGATTAACTGCGAAGAAATTAGAGCATGATTATAAACACTGATTAACCATAGCCTTAGCAGGGGAGATGTTTCTCTTTCCTATCGCACGCTTTCTCCCTCCCTTCCTCCCTCTTCTCTCTCTCTCTCCCTGAAGAAGCACTGCTCTTTGTCCTAACCTATGGAATGGTGGGTTAATTGGCTTATAGAGCTGCTGAATATGGAACAGAGCCCTAATGGAGATTTAATCAAAGGAGACAGTTGTGTCGAGTGAGGTGTAAAAGCCATTGAAGATGAATGGAGACAGATACAATTTTCCCCCCAGAGTTATTCGGAGCAATTTTAATAAAGTGCAAGTTTAACTATGGAAGGGATTGTGTGACTAAGTGTCATTTTGCTGTAGGGCACAGCAGAGCAGGCTCGGGAAGGAGGACTTAGAAAGTCACTTGGAGAAGGTGAAGCCTCTCTCTGCCTCAGACAATGGGTGTAAGGCCCAAGTTCAATGCTACCATCCAAGCCTACCTTTTTGCCCAGTGGCTCATCTGTGGATCTCATTTAAATGGTGTTTTCTGTATCTTCTGTGGCTGTCAGCAAAAGACTCACTAGGCTCAGGTCATGCTGTGATTTGAGGCCGATGGACCCCACCATTGACTGGACACCTCAGTCTGGATCCCTGCGTCTTCCCCTGCCAACCTCTCTGCTCCTCCTTCAGTTTCCAGCTAAACTGTCACTCTGTTTAGAAAGGACTCCTGGGGCCCCTTAAATGCTTGCATTTCTCTGATGACCTATATAACATGCAATTTCATAATGATCTTTTTTTGTATGTGTCTACCATTCCTACTAGACTGAGAGCTCCCCAAAGCATGCATATATATATTCTATATAATAAAGAGGGAATATGCAAATTGACCATCACTCCGGTCCATTTGCACTCACAACTGAGGCTAAGTTCCCATAACGAGCCTTAAGGAGCAATCAGCAGGGACCTGAGGCTGCGTGCCCACCCACCTCCTGCATGGGGCTTGACAGGGGACCTCAGGTCGTGCCTTCCACCTGCAGCACTTGACAGGAGACTTCAGGATGCTCCCCCCGCCCTGGCACCAGGCCAGAGGAACTCAGGCTGCACTCGCTTCCCTGGTGCCAGGCCGGGGGACCTCAGGCATGCCCCCCACCCTGGCCCCAGGCCAGGGGACCTGAGGCTGTGCCCCCCACCCAGCGGAACTTGATGGGGGCCATCAAGGTGTGCCTTCCACCCTGGTGCTGGGCCAGGGGACTTCAGGCCATGCCCCCCACCCCAGCACCAGGCCAGGAGACCTCAGGCTGGGGGATCACAGGCCACTCCGCCCAGCAGGGCTTGATGGGGGACCTCAGGCCGTGCCCCCCTGCCCTGGCACCCAGGGGACCTGAGGCTGCACCTCCCTACAACTGGCAGGGCTTGACAGGGTAGGACCAGCCAGGTCTGGATCTAGCCCAATGAAGGGGGGCCATCCAGGTTTGGGTCTCAAGCGATTTTGAGGTGCACATGGGTGGTTGAAGACTTGACTCTAGGTTCCATGGTGCACCCCAGACTCTGACAGGAGGAAGATTTTCATATACGTTTTACTAATTTTCTTTAATCCCTGACACTTCTATTATAGAGAAAGGGCAAATAGCAATATTAAAATATTTCCTCTAATTAATCCCCTTTTAATGTGCACGAATTTCGTGCACTTGGCCACTAGTATTCTAATAAAAGCGAAATATTGAAATTAACCATCTCTTTGGGATGCCTAAGCCATGCCCATCAGCCAATCAGAGTGACTGTATGCAAAATAGCCCAGTCAAGATGGCAGAGGCAGGAGCCCTGGAAGAAGCCACAGACTACAGCCCGGCAGGGCAGTCTAAAGACCTCTGCCACAGCTAGAGGTGGCAGCCCAGGGCGGGAGCAGCCCAGGTCCCGAGGCACACAGGCATGGAGATTGCTAAGCCTCCACGTGACCCACCCAGGCCCATTGCAGCGGGGGCTGGACCAGTGCGCCTGGGGGCTGCGATGGGCCTGGGTGGGTCCCGTGGCACACTGGCAAGGAGGCTGCTAAGCCTCCTCGAGACCCACCCAGGCCCATCGTAGCCGTAGCAGGGTGGGGACCAGCTGGCGCCCTGGGGTCCATGATTGGCCTGGGTGTGCCCCGTGACCCACCCAGGACCATCACAGCCGCAGCGGTGGCGGGCAGGCTGGGCAGCTGGAGGACTTAATGAAGGAAGCTTTAATGAGGGAAGGAGGGTTGCTCCCTCTCTCTCACACATGCCTCCTGGGCCCACTCTCTCATGGGCTCCATTTTCTCTGCCACAGGAGCAGGGGTCTCCTGTGAGAGGCCCTGTCTCCCTTCAGAGCTGGGGTAAACCAGCTGGAGCCAGGAGATGGAGAGATGGGCAGAGGGCAGGTAGAGCAGCAGCCAGGGAGAGTTTAGGGATAAGTAACCAGGTGGGGGAGGGGTGGAACAGGATGGAGGGAAGAATTTTATATAAGAGTCAGTGGACAGCAGAGTTAAAAAAAGAGGATGTATGAGTGAACTGTAGGACCTATAATGAAAACCAAGTGTAGTTGTGTACTGGGGACAGATTTTAAAAGTAGAAGTCAGAAAAGAAAAAAAGATAAATGATAGTGAATAATTAGGCAGGTAGATAGAAAGGTATTAAAACAGTGGAAGTAAGTAGAGAAGAATGTATGGCAAAGGTAGGATGAGAGAAAAAGAGGGAGGGAAGAAAATCTATAAAGGAGGAGCTGGTAGAGCATAAAAGGAGAATGGGAAGAAGGAAGGAATGGGGGAGGGAGCAAAGCAGGTCAGAGGGTGGAAGTGAAGAAAAAAATTAAGGTGGGAAGGAAGGAAAGGGGGGGTGGCAGGGGTAAAGATAAAGGAAAGAAGGAATGTGGGAAGGGAAGGAGGGTAGTAGAAAAATGGGAAGAATGATGATGGAACAGAAGTAGGAAATAAATAAGGAGGAAAGAAAAGTTTATAAATGATGAGTCAGTAGGAAAAGTGTTACATAAAGGAGAAAAATTGTGTGAGAGGAAGAAGCCAATAAGGAAGTCAAATACAATTGTGTGTGAAGGGGATAAGATTAAAAAAGAAAGTTAATAGGGGTGACCAGGCCGGCAGGGGAGGGCAGTTAGGGGGATCAGGCAGGCAGG
>PVJC01000080.1:0-176933 GCA_004026665.1 Murina feae | reverse complement strand
ACCACCCAACCAGTATTATATGAAATGCTGAAAGGTATCCTTTGAGAATGAGGAAGAAGAAAAAGGAAAGTAAAAATTATGAACAACAAATATATATCAACGAGTGAATCTAAGAATCAAGTGAATAAAAAATCTGATGAACAGAATAAACTGGTGAATAGAATAGAATCAGAGGCATAGAATGGAGTGGATGGACAATCTTCGGGGGTTAAGGGTGTTGGGGGTGCGTGAAGAGACTGGACAATAATTGTACACCTATGGATGAGGACAGCGGGGGGACAAGGACAGAAGTTGGGGTGGGAAATGGGAGGAGGGGAGCTATGGGGGAAAAAAGAGGAACAACTGTAATAATCTGAACAATAAAGATAAATTTAAAAAAAAAAAAGAATAACCAGAATCATCACCACTGGGGCGTGCGTGCACCATGTGTGTGGAGTGGTGGCTGAGAAGTGCTCTGAGAATGAGAGAGACTGACAGATACCGCAGTTGTGATAAGCATCCTCAGTCTCCCGCACATGGATTCTCTGCCTGGCTGCCCTGTTCTGACGTTCTCACTCTGGAAATTGCTGTTTCTCCTTCAAAAGTGCCAGTATCTCACCTCCCAAGAAGCTTGTTCCTTCCAGTCCCTGGGGAATGGAACGCTCTGAGTTTCCTCTCTACCTGGAATTTGACTGTGTACCCAGCAGGGCTCGCTCTCCAGGCCCTCTGCTAAATCTCTGCACCCCTCTCAGTCCTTACCCTTTTCCAGCTGAGAGGAGCTGCAGTGACAGACCCACAGTAGCAAGCAGTCAGCGAAGGGCTGGTGTCTGAACCCAAGGCCTCGGCCTCAGGCTTCACATTCTGAGCCATTGGGCTGAGTCTGCAAATTCGCAGTAATAAACTGTGCTAAAAGCTCCTTTGAAGACAGGATGATGTGATGGCCACAATCTCAGAGTACAATCAGGACTTGGTCTAGGCACTCTTGTTGCTCTTACTAAACTTTCTTCACAGACCTTTCTTCTAATCTCAAGGATGTGATTACTATTTATATGCTGACACTCCCAAATTTTTACCTCTAGTTTTGAGCTTCAGATGAATGTATGCAACCACCCACTGGCCTCTCAGGTTTAGTAAGTACGGAATGGAGCTAGACCTCTCCTTCTATTCCCCAACACCCACTCCTTCCCTTTTATCCAGTGTGGTAAAGTGATCTCCAGAAACCCACAATTTGTTCATCTCCACTTCCCCGTTCCCCATCCCCATTTGGTTTCCAAGAAGCAGCCAAGGTCATTTTCAAAATCGCCATCTGACTGCCTCATGCTCCTGCTCCCTTCTATGGGACCCTACGGCTCAGGTGAAGACGCAGACCTGGGCCAGACCCTCCCCAGGTACACCATCCGCTCTCAGTTCTCTGGGCCTCAAGTTCTTCCCCACTCTGGGCCCTCACCTGCCCTTCTGTCCGTAGGAGCACTCTACCTCCAGCTCTTTACCTGACTGGCCTCCTTTCCATGTGAGGCTCAGATGAAAGCACATGTCCTTTGAGGCATGTTCTCTGCCTCCCTGTTCACAGTGGCCTCCATTTTCTGTCTCTCAGGCCCAGTGTCCCCTCTCACATCACAAGTCACCATTTGCTGTGTGTTTGTATCTGTGTGTGTATGTGTGTGTATGAGAGAGATCTGCCAATGTAGGCCCAGTGCCAGGCACACAGCAGGTAATCAAGGTCTGTCGAATGAATGAAAAAATGGCCACAACTAGTTCAAGCCCTCGGCTCTCACCTGGACAGTTACTAGAGCCTCCTCACTGGTCTTGCTACCTTCTTTCTCTCTTTCTTCATTCCAATCCACCTTCCACAAGTGCTGACAAGAGCTCTAAAAAAACACATTTGATCCTGTCATTCCCTTGAGTAAAAGCCCAAAGCTTCCCCCATGGCCTCCAGTGTCATATCCAGATTGATTAGCATGTCACTAAAGGGCTTTTTTCAGTCTGGCTGCAGTTTACCTGCCTGGCTCAGACTCCTGCCACCCTGAGGCCCACACGCTGGGACCTGGCCACACTGGGCTCAGCGCTGTTCTTCCACATGCCAACTTGTTTGCTCCAGCTCTGAAGGCCTTTCTCACCTCCTCTGCATCTGTTAAGACCCAGATATCCAATGGCACGTCTGGAAGCCTTCTTGACCCTCTTCCACTGAGCTAACATTTGTTTTATTTTATGATATTTGATACACATCGAAGAATAGAGTTAACACATATCCCTGGTACTATGTTCCTAACACTGGAATAACACATGGCGCAGTACGCCGTCTGCCCATCTTACTAAACTGAGTGCTCCTGAGAGGACAAGGGCCTGCCCATCCTGCAACCATATATAGTGGGGCTTACTATCCATGACCAGTACGAGCTTGTGGAATTAAGTTCTAGTTCTATCCCTAACACCAAGATGTACCTGATCCAGACAATTCACTTACTTTCCCTTTGACAAGTTCCTCATCTGAAACATTGGGACAACTGCCCATGCCCCTGGACAGAAGGGCCATCTAAAACGCTCTAAACCCTCTGACTGTCATCCCCCTGCAAAGTGTGATGACTGCGCCAGCCCACTCCTGGGCTCTCTGAGACACACACCTCTGACAACCCTTGCTCTTAAGACAGCCAACCAAAACCTGATGAAAATGTCACCCGCACAGCCAGAGAACTTCCTCACTGTGAAGGACAATCAAGCTCAGCTTTGAGGTGAAGTGCCAAGTTGGCATTAATCACACATAGTCCATGCCTTTGAATAGCCATTTTTCAAACAAAATGTAAAATAAGTGTGAGGAGAAACTATGCAGGCCAGAAGGGAATGGCAAGAAATATTCAAAATGATGAATAGCAAGGACCTACAACCAAGATTACCCAGCAAAGTTATCATTCAGAATTGAAGGTCAGATAAAGAGCTTTACAGACAAGAAAAAGCTAACGGAGTTCATCACCATCAAACCAATATTATATGAAATGTTGAAGGGTATTCTTTAGGAAGAGGAAGAAGAAGAAAAAGGTAAAGATAAAAATATGAACAACAAAGTGACAAAAATACGTATTTATCAACAATTGAATCTAAAAATCAAATGAATAAAAAATGTGATGAACAGAATAAAATGGTGAATGGAATAGAATCAGGGGCATGGAAATGGAACAGACTGACAATTCTCAGAGGGAAAGGGATGGGGGGGGTGGGGAGTGCAGGAAGAGATTGCCAGTGGTTCTCAACCTATGGGTCAAGATCCCTTTGGGGGTCCAACGACCCTTTCACAGGGGTCGCCTAAATATATCCTGCCTATCAGATATTTACATTACAATTCATAACAGTAGCAAAATTATAGTTATGAAGTAGCAACAAAAATATATGGGGGTCACAACATGAGGAACTGTATTAAAGGGTGAGGCATTACGAAGGTTGAGAACCACTGGATTAGACAAAGATCTTATATGCATGTATGCATTACCTACGGACACAGACAATAGGGTGGCGAGGGCCTGGGGTGGGATAGGTGGGAACCGGGTGGAGGGAAGCTGTGGGGGAGGAGGGGATGGATATCTGTAATAATCTCAACAATAAAAATTAATTTTTAAAAAAAGTGTGAGGTGCCTGGCCGGCATAGCTCAGTGGCTGAGCGTTGACCCATGAACCAGGAGGTCAGTGTTTGATTCCCAGTAAGGGCACGTGCCCAGGTTTACAGATTCAATCCCTAGTGGGGAGCGGGGGGTGTGTGTGCAGGAGGCAGCTGATCAATGGTTCTCTTTCATCACTAATGTTTCTAGCTCTCTCTCTCTCCCTCTGGTTTCCTCTCTGAAATAAAAATTTTAAAGAAAAATAACAAAGGGGACATCTGTAATATTTTCAACAATAAAGATAAATTTAGAAGAAGAAAAAAAGTATGAGGTAACTCGTGCTTAGATCACTAAGAGCAAGAAGGTGCTTTCTAACCTGCAACCTCCAGGTGTCCAGAGTGAGGGACAAGCCTGGCTGATATCTGTGTGCTCTCAGGGCCCTGAGACTCCAGGGACCCGTGGTCTCTGGCCCCGCCCTCTGAGTGATGACACACAAACCCTTGTCCTCTAAGTGGCATGCTGTGCCATCCTTGGCCAGAGCAGCCTCCTGACCTTGTTTACTACCACAGCACTTTACATGGTCCCAACCCCTCCCCTTCAGTAACACGCTCCTACCTCTACGCAAACAAATCCTCACAATTTCTACCAACACTGCAGAGAAGGATGGTTTTGTGTCCACTTGCCCCCACCAAAAAAGTATCATCAACTAACTTAGAAATCACTTCCTCAGATGATATTAGTAAAATATCTAGGTAAATAGAGTAATTTTCTGCTTAAGTTGTGTTAGTGGAAAATGGACTTAAATATTTTTCCTCTACAGTTTGTCAATCCAGATGGCCAGTTTTGTTTCCAGTCAACCCAGAGGAAACTAGAAGAGGAGATGGCATGGTTCAAAACAGCTCACCAAGTCCACTGGCAAAGCCACCCGGGAGCAACTTGTACCATAATAACTACAAAAGAATCAGAATTTTCACTGCGATGTGTTAAGTTGAATATCCTCCCCCAAACAAAATTATTTCTTAAAAACCGGAATCTATAATGTGCTTCTGTTCCAAATTAATGGAATTAAAATCATGCATCAGAGCCTGGCCAGTGTGGCTCAGTGGTTGAGCATTAACCCATGCATCAAAAAGTCACTGGTTCGATTCCCAGTCAGGTCAAGGCACATGCTCGGGTTGTGGGCAGCCGGTCTATATTTCTCTCTCATTGATGTTTCCATACCTCTATCCTTCTCCTTCCCCTCTCCCTCAAATCAATAAAAATAAATATTTTTTAAAAATCATGTGACAGTGGGAGACCACATGTCCTTCCTGAGAAGAGGGATCCCACTCGACCTCATCCTGTCAGCTCAGCGCTGAGGTCACACACATAGGAGAACCCAGGACTTGTAAATTGGCCAACCTATGCTATCTTTCGCACAGGCTAGGAGAGTCACAGGAAATACCGGAGGGAGAACATTGCAATTCTTGGGGCCAAAAAGCCACTCAGACAGTTTTCACAAACATAATCTATTTGGCAACTTCTACCTGCCACGTTTCACAGTCTTGATGTGTTCCTGAACAGACAGCTCAGATATCTCAGCCCCTTCCAGAATGAAACTGAAGATACTAGAAATCCCAGTACATACTACAACACTGGCAAAAGCTCTGTCGTGTGATCCAATTTTAAGTGCCAGGATTTCTAACTGTGTCAAAGGTGACTTAGCAGCAAATATTTTCAAGAGCAAGAGAATTGCTCCTTAGCCAAAGGACTGTCAGACATACATACAAAAGCTTTAGCACCATGTAAGCGGCCTAGCTAAATATCAAGCTCCTTGGTCTGCACGAAAATTTCTGGTCATGCGAACAAGGTCTAGAATTCTACATTTTCTTATTCAAATTATAAAAATCAAGTCACAGTCTTACCCCTATCTCCATTATAAAAAATTTTTAAAACACCTGCTATAGACACCTGAGCATGCTCCACAAAAAAACAACAACAAAACACACAAAACCATTACCCCAGAGAAGAACAGGCAAAAGTCAACAAGTTCATTCACCACATTTAACCTGGGTGAGACTAGGAAGGACTGAGAGAAAGAGAAATGGGCTTAGCTCAAAAGTGTAAAATAAGGCCCACTCCCCTTGGTAAGGACATACACATTCTTAAAGGGATTCTTAACAGCTAAGACAGGGTACTACTTACTTCCTCATTAAATAGTTTGCTAGTTTCTTTTTTGATTGGGTCTATAAGCTGGACTTGGCCTGCAGAAAAGCCCACTAGGAGAGAGACACTTTCTGCTGTGGCTGTTAGGTGGTTGAAGTCATGACAAGTAGGCTGTGTTCCTTTGTATATCCTTTTATCTATTGGTTTACTCAAGTCAGCAGCCTGGAGGAGAAAGAGAAAAACACATACGGTAAACAGCACATTGAGATGAGAAATCTAAGTTATACTATTTTATACTCCACTATGATGTTCAATCTTAAAAACAAAGGTATTTAAAATACTTTTTCAGATTTTAGCATTTTATCAAAGCACTTTCACATACCTTAGCAAATTTGATATTGTTAAACTACCCATAAAATGCTTATAACTGTTACTTTCACAACTTATTCTTCTTCAAATATATTTAACTAAGACTCCTGGTCTTCAGGAAAAATCCTTGAGGTACTAAGTTCAGTATTGGCAAAACACATTCAAGCATCTTCTAACAGAGCGCCTCTAACCACATGAAAGCTCAGCCCCTCCATGCTCATGGGTGAGTCACCTGCAGCCCCAAGTTCTCACAGTGTGGTCCCCAGACCAGAGGGCAGCAGCAGCGCCTGAACACTCAAAATGCCAGTTCTCAGCCCACCCAGACCAAATGATTTAAAGGCTCTGGGTGATCCCGATGCACTTCACTCCGGTCTGAGAACCACTGCTGTAAGCAGGCGTTCCTGACTAGGTCACTCTCAGGTATCTCTCACCCACGGAGCCCATACTCACTCAAGTGCAGTGCATGCATCATCTTTCATCCTAACAATAATCCTTCCAAGTAGACAATATTCCCTAGCTTTATAGATGAGAAAACAAGTTTTGGGAAGTTAAATAACTCAGTCAAGGTTACATACCTACCTAGTACATGGCAGGACTGGATTTGGAACCCAGGTCTGTTGACCATAAAGGAGACAGGGAAAAAACACAGTCACACACGCTAAAGGTTAAAGGCAAATGACTCTGACTTGGGCTAAACGTGACTTTCCAATGTGCCTCCCTCCTTTTAAGGCAGGTTCTCTTCTTCGTGAGCAATGTCCTGTGCAACCCAATGCGCTGGGTTGTTATGGCTGACACAGAGGAAACCCAGCCCTTCCACTCTTGTTCGAAAACCACAGATGTAGACAACTACGCTGCTGACTGTGACCTTTAAATACCACTGGGGCCTGTGCGTTGCTCTGGGGCACACAGCTCTCTACCAATCACCCCTGCCCTGTGTAGCTTCTGAAGATATCTTCTTTCCAAAGAGGCCTGTGCACTCTACCGAGCATTCTCGAGTTTGACTTTTCAGATAACAAATAAAATACTGAGAAATAAGAAAGGACCTCAGCCCTGACCGGTTTGGCTCAGTGGATAGAGTGTTGGCCTGTGGACTCAAGGGTCCCAGGTTCGATTCCAGTCAAGGGCATGTACTTAGGTCGCGGGCACATCCCCAGTAGGGAGTGTGCAGGAGGCAGCTGATGGATGTTTCTCTCTCGTCGATGTTTCTAACTCTCTATCCCTCTCTTCCTTTCTGTAAAAAATCAATAATATACATATATAAAAAAAGAAAGGACCTCAAAATCACAGGATCTCTGTCAGCATATATACCTCTGGAAATCTGTAAATAAATGTTTGCTTAAGGAACCTTTCCCTAAAAGAATATATCTAACACTAGAGGCTTTGTGCACAACAATTGTGCACTGGGGGGGGGGGGGGGGTCCCTCAACCTGGCCTGTGCCCTCTTGCAATCCAGGATTGCTTGGGGGATGTCCACCTGCTGGGAGACCAGGCTTAAGCCTGCAGATGGATATCCCCCAGGGGTCCTTAGCGCTGTGCAAGGTTCCTGGCCACCATCGCTGCACTCGCCAGCTGTAAGCCCGGTTTCTAGCTGAGTAGTGCTCCCCCTGTGGGAGAGCACTGACTACCAGGGGGCAGCTCCTGTGTTGTGTGTATGCCCTCTGGTGGTCAGGGCACATCATAGCAACCAGTTGTTTCGCCATTTGCTCAATTTGCATATTTGCCTTTTATTATATAGGATTATATGCTAAAATATAAAAATCAAATCAAAGGCAAGCCAAAAATTAATAAACATATTGACAAATGAAATGAGCCAAAGAGTATACAGTGGCTCTCAGAAACAACAGAGAAAGTAAAAGCACCTTATTTTACAAGTATTGCAACTAGTTTAAACCTATGGATCCCTTATAATAACCACATTAACTTCAGTTCTTTGGCTCACAGGGGTTGGCAAAAGTAGGTTTACAGTTGTGAGTACATAATAGTCTATTATTTATTAACTAACTAGAGGCCTGGTACACAGGGGGTCCCTTCAGCCCAGCCTGCACCCTCTCCAATCTGGGACCCCTCAGGGGATGTCCAACTGCCGGTTTAGGCCTGATCCCTAAACCGGCAATTAGACATCCCTTCACAATCCAGGACTGCTGGCTCCCAACCACTCACCTGCCTGCCTGCCTAATCCCCCCTAGCTGTTCCCCTAACAGCCTGACTGATGCCTAACTGCTCCCCTGCCAGTCCTACTGTCCCCAACTGCCCTCCCTGCCAGCCTGGTTGCCCCTAACTGCCCTCCCCTGCAGGCCTGGTCCCTCCCAACTGCCCTCCCCTGCTGGCCCGGTCACCCCTAACTGCCCTCCCCTGCAGGCCTGGTCCCCCCAACTGCCCTCTCCTGTAGGCCATCTTGTGGTGGCCATCTTTGGACCACATGGGCCATCTTGTGCAAGGTTATGACAGTCAATTTGCATATTACAGCTTTATTATATAGGACTAGAGGCGCAGTGCACAAAATTTGTGCACTACGGAGTGGGGGGGGGCGGGGATCCTTCAGCCCAGCCTGCACCCTCTCAAAGTCCGTGAGCCTCAGGGGATGTCCCCTGGGAGTAGGCCTAATCCGTCTGTGGGACATTCTTAGCACTGCCACAGAAGTGGGAGAGGCTCTCGCCACCACAGCTGCGCTTGCCAGTCGTGAGCCCAGCTTTTGGCTGAGTGGTGCTCCCCCTGTAGGAGCACACTGACCACCAGGGGCAGCTCCTGCATTGAGCATCTTCCCCCTGGTGGTCAGTTCAAGTCATAGCTACCAGTCGTTGCTGGTTGTTCTGCCATTTGGTTGATTTGTATATTAGGGTTTTATTATATAGGATTATGTATCATTTTCCATACAACGTAAACCTATTTTTGCCATTCCATATTTATTCTACATCTCTATACTTAATGTGGAACATACTGAAAAGATGTCACTGTAATTAGATCATATGTGAACAAACACCTCAAGTATTTTAAATGTCAACTGAAAGGCTTTTTTTACTCTTAAGTCATGTAAATATTCTAAAAACATTCTCTTTACTAATTTGCTTAACAAACTCTTCTTAGATCACTACTTTCAAAATGAATCAGGCTATGTATAGTTTAACAGTCTGCAGTCAAAATTAAATTCAGAAGTTGCGAATAAGCTTTAGAAACTTTTATAGCAGTTTGACAGAGTAATTTTGTATCTGTTGAATCTAATAATAAAAAATTAGAATGTGCATCCCGTGTGTCTTTTTCAGTTAGTTTCTTTTCATAGTAATCAATCCCTTTTTTATCTTATTTTTTTATATTTTTATTTATTTCAGAGAGGAAGGGAGAGAGGAGAAAAACAGAAACATCTACGATGAGAGACAATCATTAATCAGCTGCCTCCTGCATGCCCCACACTGGGGATCGAGCCCACAACCCAGGCATATGCCCTGACCAGGAATCAAACCTTGACCTCTGATTCATATGTTGATGCTCAACCACTGAGCAATACTGGCTGGGCAATCCTTTTTTATTTTCAAAATTTTTTAATCTGTCCAGACAGACTGGAAATTTTAAAAATTGGTTCTTCAACACTGGTGCGAGAAGCAGTGTCCTAGAACAGGGGTTGCCAACCAGTGGTCTGTAGACCATTGGAGGTCCATGAGATTGGAAAGGTTGGTGACCGCTGGTTTAAGGAAACCTTTGGAGCAGCGGTCACCAACTGGTGATCTGTGGACCACTGGTGGTCCGTGAGGTCTGAAAGGTTGGCGACTGCTGTCCTATAAGACACAAAAGTACTGACCGATTTAACTCAGTGGTTGGAGCCTCGGCCACAGACTGAAGCATCGCAGGTTCAATTCGAGTCAAGAGCACGTACCTTGGTAGCAGGCTTGATCTCTGGCCCACATGGGGCATGTGTGGGAGGCAGCTGGTCATGTGTCTCTCTCACATTTATGTTTCTCTGTCTCTTCCCCGCCCTTCTACTCTCTCTAAAAATTAATGGGGAAAATATATCCTCAGGTGATACATTTAACAAACCAAATTAAAAAAAGTAGACCCAGACCCAAGGAGCCCTCAGGATACCTCTTCTGTGAGGTGACTCCTCCTGCCCAAGCCCAATGGTATTCACTGCTGTACTGCACAGCAGGAGTCTGGCCAGGCAGAATGCGCCTGCAGCAGGAATTCCTGTGAAGCCCGAGTAACGCTAGGTGTGCACCTAAAGAAATTATACTTTGGCCCTGACCGGTTTGGCTCAGTGGATAGAGTGTCGGCCTGCGGACTCAAGGGTCCCAGGTTCGATTCCGGTTAAGGGCATGTACCTTGGTTGTGGGCACATCCCTAGTGGGGAGTGTGCAGGAGGCAGCCGATCGACGTTTCTCTCTCATCGATGTTTCTAACTCTCTATCCCTCCCTCTTCCTCTCTGTAAAAAAATCAATAAAATATATTTTTTAAAAAAAGAAAAAAGCAATTATACTTTGAAGACTCCCACAGGCTCTGCCACTGGTGCCTGAGTTTTCTGGAGCCCGACCGCAGCACAATGGTCTCTGACACCTGTGGTCCGAGGCTTTGTCTCTTTTTCCACTCATGTGTTGCTGCCCTATTTCCTCTTCCTCCTCCATTTTGGGGGCTGGGATGTGCCCACATGTACTTTGAAATCACATGCCTTTTTAGTGGCAGTAGTAACTACCTGAGCCAGCCACTGCTCTTTCACAAGGGGCCAGCAGCCCACGGTGGCTTCCCAGGTGGAGGCAGCATGGAAGGACAGAACCCAGACTCTGGAACCAGGCAGGCCTGGCCTGAACCCTTGTCTTCCCTCTTGGGTAGCAAGGTGACCTAGTGCAAGATGCTCTTTCCTTCCCCTGAGCCTCAGAGCACAACCTGCCCTCCCCACCCCTCTCCCCAGCATCCCTGGCGGGTGGTGATGAAGCCAGCAGATAATGGATATAAAGCACAGAGTACACAGAATCACTCAAATGGTAACTACCATTATTAATTCATCCTGGTCACATTCTACTTAGGGTCAAATGGCTTCCTAATTCCCATCACATCAGAGTAAGATGCCATACCTAGCCGTCCTGCCCTCTACGGCCCCTCCTTCCTCTCTAACAGCAACACTACCTTCCATCTATGGGCCACTTGCTATGCACCAGGAACTCTGCACTCACCATCTCATTTAATCTCACAGCATCCCTCCAACCGCAGTGATACCACCTATATTTTATAGCCGAGGAACCTGTGGAGCAGTGCTGCGGTCTTGCCGCACCCTCCACCTGTCCCCCACACCAAATGGCCTGAGTTTGGTGCAGGCAGGCAGCCCCTCTGTTGAGATAGTCTCCCTGTTTCCAATAACCTTATCTATCTGGTTCAAGTCCCATCACCTCCAGCAAGCACTCTGCCAACCACCGTTCTTTGTGCTGGCTCCTTATCTCAATTCCCAAGTAGTTAATTTGTTCCACAAAATTTAGTATTTGATCACTTATGTGATTACAGTACTGTTATATGTCTATTTTCATCAATGACACTATAATTACAATAGAAATTACAATACAAACTCCTGTAAGGAGCAGAACTCCTTTATTAAACAGTTATCATTATATTGTTCCAAAAACTTAGCTTTTGATTTTTAGCTTTTTGGTGGATTCTGCATAGACGGGTTTAACACACTTTGGAATTTTTGTAATGCTTCTGCATCCTAATTATTGCCAACTACCAGAATTTGTAAGTATGAACTTTACCAAAACCAATTTATTAAAATGTCTTAACAATTTTAAGAATTAGATCACATTTGCTTATTCAGTCCCAGTAGAGTATTCATATCCAGTATGCCATAAACGCTCAATATCTATTAATGAATGAAACTGTAATTGTTTTTAATTTTTTTCAACAGTAAGATTAAATTTTATCATTATATTCATTAGTTTCTGCATAAGGAGTTAATAATTACAAATAATTTGTTAGATATTATTCACAATTCACAGAAAATTTTTAAATGATGGTTTAAAACTCCTACTACACAGCTGAGTATCAAAATCCTTGATCAGTAAGTACAAACTTTAAAATGTCACATTTCTCGCCCTAGCCAGTTTGGCTCAGTGGATAGAATGTTGGCCTGCAGACTAAAGGGTCCCAGGTTCAATTTCAGACAAGGGCACATACATCGGTTGCAGGCTTGATCCCTGGCCCTGGTCAGGGCCCATTCAGAAGGCAATGAGATGTGTCTCTCTCACACACTGATGTTTCCCTTTCTCTATCTCTCCCCTCCATTCCACTCTCTCTAAAAATCAATGGAAAAATATCCTCCAGTAAGGATTAATTGCAACAACAACAAAAAAGTTTTGCTTTCTTTTCCTTGGAGGTTTATTATTTTTTAATATGCTTTTATTGATTTCTGAGAGGAAGGGAGAGGGAAAAAGAGATAGCAACATCAATGATGAGAAAGAATTATTTATCAGCTGCCTCCTGCACGCCCCCTCGCAGCAACCTGGGCATGTGCCCTGACTGGGTATCGAGTTGCAACCTTCTGGTTCATAGGTCGACACTCAAATCACTAGACCACATGACCCAGTTCCTTGGACTTTTCTTCCTTAAAATCCCTGGAATTCATTTTATAACATACTAGGGGCCCAGTGCACAAAAATTTGTGCACTCGGGGGGGGGGGGGCAGGGTCCACTCAGCCCAGCCTGTACCCTCTCACAGTCTGGGACCCTTCGGGGGATGTCCACCTGCTGGCGTGCCTGGCCAGCCTGGGTGAGGGGCTGAGGGACGTTTTCAGGCTGCCCACAACTCCCACTGATCCAAGGTCCCAGAGAGGCTGGCTGTAATCAGGTTTCTGGGGTTTATCTTCTATAATTGAAACATTGTTACCTTGAGCAGAGGCTCAGCTGGCCTAGGCAGGCAGTTGCAACGGAAGCCTCCTGTTTAGTCCAGCTCCATGGCTGCCGGCCTCCATCTTGGCTGGGTTAATTTGTATATAGCCACTCTGATTGGCTGGGAGGTATGATTTGGCTGGTGGGTATAGCTTAGGTGTCTTGGAGTAATGGTCTGTTTGCATATTACGCTTTTATTAGATTAGATACTGTTGCAATACAGAGTCAGCTTGGTTGGTTTAGCACTAACCATATTACCTGGCATCTATCTTTCCAGCACCATAAAGGTCTGCAAAAGACACCCTCCTGTTCCAGTTCACACCTTCACCCAAAACTGCACCTAGGCTGCCGGCCAGCTGCGGGGCCAACAGGAACACAGAGAGGGCCTGGCTGAGCCCTTCGCATGGGAACCTACCTGATGACCCAGAAGCATTTGATGTGATAATGGAAAATATCTCAGAAAGACTTCTTTTGAAAAATATACGTAAGATTATGATTATGGGGGCAATGTAGGTAATAAAGATGGGCTTTATTTTCCCAAAATTTCACATTCTCCTTCCTTATCTAAGAATCACCTTAGAGAGAACCAGTCCCACAAAACTTGCCAGAAACAAGTCTTTTTACTGGCATATCTAATAGTTGCCAAATACCCAACTCAGACCAGGAGCTCATCCCGTCTACACGAGACATCACTCTCTTTACTCCTAAGCTAAGGTGACCAGACGTCCCAATTTTTAACAATTTGTCCCACGTCCTGCAGCATTTTAAGAAAGTCCCGATTTTTGGAAAGAATGCACGACAAGCTAGGGAATAGGGAACGGCGGGAGAACGGGAAGGGAATATACGGTTTTCAGCAGCCAAGCGGTCAATGGTATCCTGCTTTACCAATGTTAAAATCTGGTCACCTTATCCTAAGCCCCTCTCCCAAGCATAAAGGCCTGTTGACCCAGTTGGGCCCCCATACGGGTACTCTACTAAATGATGGCTGCAGAGCCTCACCAAGAAGTCTTCCCCAGACCCCACCCAGCCTAGGTCGGCCTCCTTGGCTGAGCACCAGGCTCTTTCCACCCATTTCTGCCCATAACCAATTCAACCAAACACCTCACTGCCCACACATTTTGTCAGGTTAACCTTCATGAAGCCTTAGGTCACTCTCCCACTCAAATCCTCCCAGGCTCTGTCAGGCATGACATAACATCTGCAGGCCTTCCTAAAGTGGGCCCCTCCACACACTTCACCCCCAGGGGCTGCCTGTGCTCTGCACACCTTCTGGCCTTTCCTCACATCCTCCTCTCACTTAGAGCACCATACCCCACCCTGACATCCACCAGTGTCACTTCCTCCTGATCTCACCTCCGGAGTGCTGATCACTAAGTGACACATTAATTAGCCGCAGCATGTTAACTGTATTCCATACACTGTGAAAGTCCAGCTCCCTTTAAAAACAATGAAAAGGTCAGGAGCCTGCTGAGTCACTGACAGCCTGAATGGGTAAGTCAAAAATAGCTGGAGCAACCCCACTGCATCGAAGCTCCGAAGCTCCGTGCCCATCTGAAACCCAGGAGACCAGGTTGTGCTTTCCACTGTCACTCTGCCCTCATCCCAGGCGACCAGGATTGGGGCCCAGAGTAAACAAGGGATCACTTCCCAGGGCCATGAGGGCTCCCCTCCTTGGAAAGGAAGAGACCTGTGGAGTCCTGCCTAAGACTCAGGATCCAAAAGCAGCCACATCACCAGGGCAGCACCTTCCAAATCACAAACTGAATGAAATGAGGCTCTGACCACTCAGAGCTGAGATGTTCACTTTGAACAAGCCTCAATGCACTATTTAAGAGAAGTTTTCTTCAACATAGTGGAAAATAACCTGGCTCTCATGACAAAAATACCAAACAGTGATTTTCAAACACTGTACTGCCCACACTTCACACTCAGGTCAACAATTTAACACTCAGGTAACAATCAGCTGTAAGGCATGCCACAGGCTCTGGTGTCCAACCCACCTGCCCTTTAAGTAGAAACAAAACCAGTCTAGCCCTGGCTAGTGTTTCTCAGCAGTTAGAAGCATTAGCCTGTGCACTGAAGGGTCTCAGGGTCAATTCCTGGTCAAGGGCACATACCTGAGTTGCAGGTAAGATCCCGTGCTCTGATCAGTATGCGTGTGGGAGGCAACCAAGCAATGTATCTCACTCACACAGTTGTTTCTCCCTCTCTCCCTCCCTCCCTCCCTCCCTCCCTTCCTCCCTTCCTCCCTCCTTCCCTCCCTTCTATTCTAAAAAATATCAGGTGAGAATTAACAACAACAAAAACCCAATCTAATCTGTGAGACACCCATATGCACAACCCATCATTCTGCATCTTCAATTCAACAGTTACATCGCAAAACCCTGCAAAATTGGCACAAGTGATATTTAAAGAGTCCAACCTTTATCAGAGCAGGGATGGTAACAAGTCAGTTGGATTTGGGATCACTAATCCCAGTAGAAAACAATATCAATCAATTGTACAGTTTCCGTGTTTGAAAGAGCAGAAACTTATGTCTTAAACTGGCACATAGGTCTCATTAAATACCTACTGCAGAAATTAAGCAATTCTGAAAATGGAGGGAAAGAAAAGTGTTAGAATCCAGAAGAGACAGCAGCCAGACAGATATAAAAGCAAACATGATCCTCCTGCTGACTAAAATCCTACCTAACAACGAATGCCTTTGTGGGTGCTCTTAGCAGACAGAGGGAAGTCACATCCTGGTGACAAAGCTCCTCTGCCTCAGCTCCTCTGGTGCTGTCAGGAACCTGGGCCCTAAGTTTCCCTGCCAGGCCCATCTTACAGATGGGGGCAGGGACAGGCTCGGCTGTGAGGAAGCTCTGCTGGAGTCCCTGCACCTGCACTCTGCCTCTGGCTCCTCCAACTGCACCACGCTGCTGTTGCCTCCTCCGATTCCATCACCGTGACTCCATATCCCCATGCCTGATGAGGTGGGAACCAAATATTCCAGCCCTGCTCCATGTGGCCCAGATTCCAGCCCTACCTTCACAATGCATTTACCTTGAAGGGCTGTTTTTATTAAAATGAAGTAAAATACAAAAGTCCCAAGTACAATGCCTGCCACCTGAGAAAAGTTAGCTCTCCTTTTGAACTTATACGTCTCCTTCTGAAAGCATAAGGATTTTTTGCTTATCATAGAGGCTTTGAAAATTCTCCTCATTCATAAATGTCTGCAAAGAAATAGAAATAGAAGAAACAGAAATATTTCTTTCTGCCCTAAATTTCCTGCAGACAACAGCAGAACCCCGGTGTAGGGCATGTTTTCCTTCCAACATAATTTTCCCAAACAGGACAGCAGCTTCTCTCTCTGCTCTGCTCCTCTGAAACACAACAGGCCCACTCTCATTGACACAGCTGTCCCACATCCCTTACCAGCATGCTCTGAAGGCTCAGAGCCTGGAAGGAGCACCCACCACTCACATTCCAGGCCATGAGGAGAGGGACTGGACTTCATGAGGAAGATAGAAGGGCAAAGTGAGACCACCTCAGAACCCAGGCAGATGATGAGATGTGACGGGCCATCTTCCTGCCACCATCCCACAATGGGAAGAGGTGCCTGGGTACAAAATAGGCAAAATGTGTTCGGTGGGGCTGCCTGCTGTTCACCACAGAAAGCGCCCCTGCAGACCTGCAGGGGGCAAGTGGTGCCACAAGAAGCACCTCCTCCCCATCCCCCTCCCCCAGCGCTGTCACTCAAATGACTGCTGAAATAACAGGCTTCTGTTGTTATCACGCATCACTTTTTCCCAAGGCAGCTGTCACTTAAAACTGTTAGCTATGCAAAATCTACTTCTCTTCCCTCTGAGTAGTTTTTAAAAATGAACTTAAACAGCTGCTAAGCTGTAGCACCTTCGCCCTCTCTTCATTTTCATATATTGCACCCCACTTTCAGGGGGCGTCTATCAAGGCGAAAGGCCACCAGGCTGCCGTGGTGCTTTGTCCAGGTGAATGAAATCCTGATTTCTTCATTAAAGAAAAACTATGAATAAATGCCAGATAGATTCACTTTGCACATGTCCTAAAACCAGATCTCATCTCATTAAAATGCTGGTATATTCAAATAATCTATTTTTTATTAAACCCTATTAAAGATGCATAGAAATATGCATTCCCATTCTTATGGGAACACCAACATTTCAAATGGAAGAAAAGGCAAGATACTTTCATTTCTGCAAAAAACGTTCATTTGATGTTCTTAGAGAATAATTTTTAAAAATTCCCATGGAAGGGGTGGGGTGGGGAATGCCACAGCTTTCTAAAATTGGTGTAACAGCACTGGGCAACTAAGGCCACTCAAGGCAGGGAGCAGTACCCAGAAGCTGCTTAAGGACTATACTCTTGTGTCCCTACATTACTAGTAGATGGTTCATGTGCTTACAGTGTTTGGCATAGCACATAGCTGATTTAAAATTTTTCTGATTCAAGTTGCTCGGTAATATAAGCTCCTCAGCAGAGGAGCTCCCATCTGAAGTGAGAGCGGCCCTAAATCCCTAACTGTGTAGAGGCACTGCCATTTCCTGGCCCCCATTTCCTCATCCTACAGAGAAACTGAGGCCCAGGGAGAGGTGGTGATCTGCCCAAGGCTTCACTGAGCCTAGGACTATGATTTTAACCAGAGCAAGCTGCGGCTAACTTTCTTTCAAGCACCCAACTTCAGTTGGGACAACAAACTACTAAATCTGTAACGTACAAAAGTTTCAGAAAATGACACCGATGTGTACCAGTAATTCTGCATTAAAGATGGCACTTTGGAGCCTGTACGTTGCTGTATTTTCTTTTCTTTTTCTTAAATATATCTTTATTGATTTCAGAGAAGAAGGGAGAGGGAAAGAAAGAAACATCAATGATGAGAGAGAATCACTGATTGGCAGCCTCCTGCACATCCCCTACTTAAGGATCAAGCCTGCCCAAGGCATGTGCCCTTAACTGGAATCGAACCCGGGACCTTTCAGTCCGCAGGCTGACACTCTATCCACTGAGCCAAACCAATTAGGGCTGTTGCTGTATTTTCAAACAAAAAGCAAGAGAGGTAGAGAGAACACTGAACTTGTCTTATACAATGACGAGAGATCAGCCACTAAAACAGTAACCTAAGCATTGACTTTGGCTTCTGTAATTCAAATAGTCTGGTCTAGCCAGGCCTCAGCTAAAGAAAGTAGCTTCAAATCAATGCGAGTCACTGAGAGCTGACCCATCCCAAGTACTGCTACGATGAAAGCTTTGATTTCTCCTTCATCTTAAATCTTATAGCATTACTGGAACTACTCAGCATTTTTTAGGGCATAACTGCTTTATAGGCCGCCACAAGAAGAGCCACCTGAATATTTGTTTTCCCCCAGGAGATTTAAAAACTCTTTTAGGCACCTGAAATGTATCAGGCACTGGTATAGCCCTAGTAACGCAATAGCACCAGTTTCAAAACGTGGACCAGTAAGACAGGCACATACAGGAATGCAGAGGAGCAGGCCTCACCTAACTCCCCTGGGAGTGTAAACTGGCACAGCCTTTATGCAGGACAATTTGGCAACATGCAGCAAAAGCCTTCTTTCCTCAGACGTAAATCCAACTCCTAGCTTTAGAAGGTACTTCTCACATATGTGAACTATTTGTAATAGCTAAAAACTGGCCCAACACAAACATCCATCTACAGCAGGCTACATACACAGTGGGCTCTGCAGGGACTACTACTCATGGGGTAAGGCACTGACAACAGAACACAGAAGGATCTCAAACACAATCTTGAGAAGCATTTACTAAATAATGCTATTCATATAGAGTTCGAGATGCTGGAAGTGAAGACAGTGGTCGCCCCTGACGAGTGTGAGGAAGGAGCCGCAGGGGAGGCTCTGGGTGGCCAGGAATGCCGTTTCTTAATCTGGGGTTGATTCTACTTTGTGAAAAATTAATAGAGCTTTAAACTTAGAAACATTCCTATTTGTTTCCTATCTTAAATGTTAAATACTTTTTAAAAATATATATTTTTATTGATTTCAGAGAGGGAGAGATAGAAAAATCAATGGTGAGAGAGAATCGGTTGGCTGCCTCCTGCACACTCCCTACTGGGGATTGAGCCCACAACCCGGGCGTGTGCCCTGACCCGGAATCGAATTGTGACCTCCTGGTTCATAGGTCAACACTCAACCACTGAATCATGCCAGCCAGGCCATGTTAAACACTTTAATGAGCAAACACACATACAAAGACAGTCAACTCAGCTCTGTTTATAACAAAACATTATTAACATCCTGTGTGTTCCAAGAAGGAAATGGGTGAATATATCATGTAGCCACTTAAATGAAGGTAATTTACTTATTTTACTATATCCTTTACTGTATCATTAAGTGAAAAATGCAACAATAAAAATGGGATTCTATGCCCTAGCTGGTTTGGCTCAATGAATAGAATGTCAGCCTGCGGACTAAGGGGTCCCAGGTTCAATTCCAGCCAAGGGCACATGCCTCATTGCAGGCTCGATTCCCAGTGGGGAGCATGCAGGAGGCAGCCAATCAATGATTCTCTCTCATCATTGATGTTTCTCTCTAAAATCAATAAAATATATTTTTTAAAATAGGATTCTACAAAAATAATATCAAAGAAATATAAAAACTATTCATACTGTAATCATATTTTTTAATATATATTTTTATTTCAGAGAGGAAGGGGGAGGAAGAGAGAGACAGAAACATCAATGATGAGAGGGAATCATTGATCGGCTGCCTCCTGAACAATGGACCAAGCCCACAACCCAGGCATGTGCCCTTGGCCAGAATCGAACCTGGGTCCGCAGGCCGACACTCTATCCACAGAGCCAAACCGGCCAGATCTGTAATCAAATTATTAAAAATAGCAGTATATTGTTATTTTCAATGTCTTGTAGAATAAAGCAAAACAAGTTAATAAAAAGATCCTTATAAATCAAGAGACCAACTATAAATAATATTTATGAATCTGTCAAAAAACAGACTGTTCACATGTAAAATTTTTACATATGAAAATGTAGTTATTTTTTCCAAAATTAGTTTGTGCACATAGAAAAAATACAGAAAATATATGATGTTTGGGATTTGCTCCACTGTAAAGGTGAGATAATAGTGGACATGAGACAAATGGCATCATTGGGAGACAGATATATGGAAGTTCGTTATACCATTCTTAATGTGTGCTTATGTTAATTTCTAGCTTTTTGTCAATAATCACTATCACTTGTATAATATTTTTAAATAGAAAAGGAGAAAAAAACAAACAGTCCAAAAACACTACTGAAACTATTTCAAAATTATTCTAGTAGTTTTAAAGCATGTCATGGCCTAGCACAGGGTCACAGGAAAACATGTGGCTTATGAACAGCAAAATTCACCATAAAAGAAGCTTTCTGTTACATCAAGTAAATGGGTGAGTGGGATGGTGGTGCTTTACTCCATCATAAGTTTCACATGAGTTAGGACCACTGGAGTTGGTTATTAACATTTCTGTGGCAGCAGTGATGTCACTCAATGAGACGAGAAAGGACAGACAGATAGGACCATGGCTGGTTCTATTGTTTCACTCTTCAAATAGTACTCCAGTGTTAGAAGGGTTCACCGTGTGCTCTTAATGCGCTACAGTGGCAAATAAAGAGAACTTTTCCCAGAGCTCTCTGAGAAATCCAATCCGTTCCAAGTTTGCCTCCCAATCTGCCTCTAATGTAGGTCTAAAATTGAATCCACATCTGTCTCACAAGAATTGAACTGAGAATTATCATCAATCCCATGCTTTTCTAGAAATCCTAAGAAAACTTAATTTAAATTATCCTGTCCCCCCCCGCAAAAAAAAACAGCTAAAAGGGTTACACAGTAGAATTTTTTTTCCCTGCATTCAGTAACATTTTAGCATTTAAATGTTAAAATCTTGAGGCCTGAAATAAAAATAATGAGCTCAATAGGGATGGAATTATATTTATAGCCTCAGCTGGGACAAACTGTATTTTAAATGTAGGTTAGCAGGCCACCAGCTTGGCATTGAATGAGAAGCTCCACAGTGAAAGCTGAAATCAACCATAACCCGACAGTTAACTCTTGGCAACAAATGCTTCACTCTAAGCACTTATCATTCATTAGCTCATGTAATAAAACATACATAATTAAAAACTTGCAACTGCTAACTTAAAAAGTTAAATATAAAGCTATTCACAAAGAAGTGGACGGAAGAAACAACTATTTCCCAGTGTGAGTAATTGTGTGATATATCTCTATGTACAATGATCTACATTCATGGAATCAGAGGAGAAACAGAGCTGGAGAGGAACTTAAAAAAACAAACAAAACACACACAAAAAAACACATTTGCTCTCAAGATGCTGCAATTTAAGACCAAAGAATTAAATTGCCCCAAATCAGCCAATCAATTCACACTGCAACTGAACTTGGAGCTCTAGTCTTATTCCCTATTAAGTGCACTACACCCAGTAAACTCAGAAAAGCACTAGTACACTGAACCTAAAGCCCTCATTTCTGTCTCCTTTCCTTTTGCCTGTGGTCTTCTTGGTTCGACAGGAGACAACAACAACCAGTTCTCAGAACTTGAAATCATATTAAAAGTATAGAAAACCTTGCAAAGCTCATTAAGCTTAGCATAAAACCAAAGGACACTCATCTAGTTGGTGCAAAGTTCACAGGTGTGTTCCAGCTGCTGGCAGCTACTCTAGGCTGAGGTTGCAGGCAGAACAGTAGGGAGAAGGGAGGTGCTTGCTTCCTGATAATTCAAAGTTCCTGAGCAACTAAGGCCAAAGCCCACTCCCACAGCTCTTTCAGCCTGAGCCCCTGGCAAACAACTCAATTGTTTAACATTTTTAAAGAACCTGAATTATTTCTGTGCAAACTGACATGTCAATCCCATCCTCCACGCAGGCCCTAATCCAGAAAAACAAAAACATTGATTAGTGTACCATTTCAAAAGTGTAAAACTTTAGAGAAAACTCTAGTTAAAAACCTACACTACACTTTAAAGTGTGGTTGGGAGCACCATTCCTAGCCCTGTGAGCTTAGACGAGTTTCTTGCCATTCCACACCACCATTTCCACAAAATGGGAAAATAAGAATATAGTATTGCTCCCTCCCCTTATTAGTAGCTTTGCTTTTGCAGTTACCCACATTCACCCATAGTCCAAAAATATCAAATGGGAACTTCCAGAAATAAATAATTCACTAGTTTTAAAATGTGTGCCATTCTGAGTAGTGTGATGAAATTTCACGCCATCCTGTGCTGGGACATAATTCATCCTTTTGTTCAGCATATCTACACCACATTTATGTAAGTTTTACTTCAGCATATTGTTATAATTGTTCTAATTTATTATTAGTTATTGTGGTTAATCTCTTATTGTACCTAATCTTAATAAAAGCGTAATATTGAAATTGACCGTTTCTTCGGGACACCCAACAGCCAATCAGAGCGACTGTATGCAAATTAGTCCAGCCAACATGGCGGCCGCCACTCACGGAGTAAACAGCAGCTTCCATTGCAGCAGGAGTGAAAGTGAAACTGTCTGCGCACCAGCTCGCTTATCGGTGCCTCAAAGCAAAACATGTTTGCAACAATGTATAAATCATAGAATCCTCAGAGCTGAAGGAAACAGCAGCTGGGTCTGAATCTAAGAGTAACAATTGTTTCATTATAGAAGCCGAGAGGTGAAGCAGAGAGGAGGCTTATTAAGCCTCGGCTTAAAGGAACAGCATCAATTATAGAAGATAAACAAACCCCACAAACCTGCGTCCAGCCAGCCTTGCTGGGACATTGCGTCAATGGGAGCTGTCGGCAGCCTTAAAGCCCCTCACCCAGGCTGGTCAGGCACGCCAGCAGGTGGACATCCCGAGGAGTCCCAGACTGCGAGAGGGCACAGGCCAGGCTGAGGGACCTCCTGAGTGCACAGAGCAGCTGCAGGGCGGAACAGCGCAGGACCCAGGACCCGGGAGTGGGAAAGAGGCGGCAGGGTTGGCGGCCTGCTTAGCAGCTCCTCAGGCCCTTTGAAGGGCACCGGGGAGCGGGTAAGAGGTGGCAGGGGGTCAGCAGCCTGCTTGGTGGCTGCCCAGGCCCTTGGAGGGGCATCAGGGAGCAGGAAAGAGGCAGCAGGTGGTCAGTGGCCTGCTTGGTGGGCTTCCCAGGCCCCTTGCCCCGCACCAGGAAGCGGGAAAGCAAGGTGGCGGGCCGGGGAGTTGGAAAGAGGCGGCAGGGGTTCAGCGGCCTGCTTGGTGGGCTTACCAGGCCCCTTGCAGGGCACTGGGGAGCAGGAAAGCAAGGAGGTGGGACGGAGAGCGGGAAAGAGGCGGCGGGGGGTCTCGGCCTGTTTGGCGGCTGCCCAGGCCCTTTGCGGGGCACTGAGGAGCAGGAAAGCAAGGCTGCAGGGGCCGGGGTCCTGCTTGGCTGCTCCCCAGACCCCTTGGCGGCACCGGGGAGTGGGAAAGGAAGGCAGCAGGGGACGGGTGAGTGGGGAAGAGTCGGCGGCCTGCTTGGTGGCTCCCCAGGCCCTTTGGGGGGCACTGGGGAGCGGGAAAGCAAGCTCTTGGGGGCTGGGGGCCTGCTTGGCAGCTTCCCAGGTCCCTTCCGAGGATCAGGGAGCAGGAAAAGGCTGGCCTGACCACGAGGTGGGGTGTTCCCTGCTTTCTGGTGGCTGGAGGAAGATGGGCAGTAGGCAAGCTCGGGAGGCAGGCAGCACCCAGCCCTGGCCACAGCTCAAAAAAGAGAACAACATGAGGGGAGGGCAAGAGTCTGAGAGATCAACATAGAGGGGGTGCCTGCTCCAAGCCTCCACGGTGTGCCTGGGGGCAGGCCCCCAGCAGGTAGACACACACAGGAGGACTGCTCCAAGCCTCAGATGCGGCTGAGGGCAGGTCCCCAGTGGCGACACACACACAAGGAGCCTGGCAGACTGGGGCCATTATAGGACATCCACTGAGGGGTTCCAGACTGTGAGAGGGGGCAGGCTGAGCTGAGGGACACCCACCCTCCCCCTGTGCACGAATTTCGTGCACCAGGACCCTAGTTTATAAATGAAAGTATCGTGTGTATGTACAGAAACAAACACAGTATAAGTAGGGTTTGGTACTATCTGCAATTTCAGGCATCCACTGAGGGCCTTGGAACGTAACCCCACAGATAAGGGGTACTACATTAATAAACAGTTCTAACAAACAATGTTTAAAGATTAAGGAGTTAAATGTGTAAGGTGATTTGAACACAAAGTGCTATGTGTTTAAACATTATCGCTATTAAGTCAATAAGATCAATTTACGTTTGTTAAATGCACTCAAACCAAGAAGTACAGTGTGTGAGCATGAAAACAAACATTTGATTCCTCACAGGCATTTAAAAAATAAGTGTATTTTTCTATCTAGTTGCCTGTCCAAAAATCTGTGTATATAAATATATGGGGGGACATCTGAAAGTGAGAAGGGCGTAAGGTCAAAGAGAGGAAGCATCTGTAGCCTACACGACAGCCCTCTCTCCTCATCATTAATGACCCTGTCCCTGGGGTCGAAGCAGGGTGCAATCGGCTGATACTGTCCCTTTCACTCTCACCACTCAGCCGGACTTAGGCAACACCAGCAAAATAACTTTTTCCAACCACTTAAGATTTTACTAAATTCTTAAGTTGTAAAAATAAGTACAATTTCTTAAGTTGTAAAAATAAGTTTAGAGGCCAGATTTGTCTAGTATACCACTGTACATCTCAACGGAAATACAAGTTAATTTCTGAGACAAATACACTGAGTAGAACATGACGGCTATGTGAAAATGTGGAGGCTGGGCTATGACTTCAAAGCCTCCTTTACCCCCACTTCTCTGACATACTGTAAATAAATGAGTATTAAGAAAAAGAAATAAAATAGCCTGTGTTTTTATTTCTAAAAAAGCTGAAGGTTGCTACTCAGTGGACGGGGTTAAGACTATGATGGGAGAAATTGGAAATGTGGTATTACAACCATTTGTTCTACGACCACATGACAGTCAGTCGCATATTCACATGTACTCTTGGGAACAAGGGGCCACACGGAAGGCAGAGTGGAATGCTAGAGAGGACACTGCCACTTGCCAGCTGAGCAGCCCTGGCAAGCCCTTCATCCCTCAGAGCCTCCCCTCGCTCACCTGTATAGCAAGTGGGAAACACCACTACCCAGTCTGCACAGGGTTTGTGAGGATGAGACAGTCTATGTGAAAGCACCTAGTTTAGTGCCCCACACAGAGTAGGTGTAGAATAAATGGTAGCTGTGATGATATACAAATTAATCAATAGCTATTAATATAATCTACGAATTGAATAGCTAATAGGCTTTTACTGCGAGTTTCCTGTGAGGAGAGCCTTGAATTGGATCTGATAAGCCAATGGTGGTTCTCAAAGGTTAGCACATCAGAATCACCTGGTCAGCAAGGTGAACACACTGCTGTGCCCCACCCCAGAGTTTCTGATTCAACAGGTCAGGAGTGGGTCCCAGAAACTGCATTTCCACAAATGCTGAGCAGATGCTGCTGCTGCTGCTGCTGTTGCTGCAAGGGCCACACTTAAGACAACCACTGCTGTGAAGGAAGAGAGAAGAGGAGCTTGATGGTTTCAGTAAATGTAGGAAGTCAAATATTTAGGCAACAGTAGAGGCGAGGATGTGGGATGGCACTTGAGAGCCTGAGTCAAGCGGACACACAAAACAAGTGTGCAGGGGCAATAAGGTCTGAGGTTGGCCATCTTTTTCGTCAGAGAAATGGGGACAGAGAGATTCTAAAGAGGCCACTGGTTGGCTAGCATGCTTACTACGCTCAGCTTGGGTTTGATCGTTTTAGTAGAGTGAGACTGACAAATCCTGGGAAAGTTAGCCACGTGGTAAAAATGGCATTGCAGCAGAAATGGGATCATAGGTAAGGCCAGACTGAGTGGTATGGAAATGGGGAAAAAAAGAGCAAAAGCAGAGAAAGACCATCTTTATTCTGATGCAGGTGATCCCCAAACTCCCTCTATCACTATAGCCAAAAGCTTTCTTTCTGCAGCGTGATAGCCCTCACAGAGAGCCTACTAGACAGGAGAAACACAGCCACCTGAGACTCAAGCCCTCACTAAACTCTCCTCTTTATTACTAGGCATTTATCAAGGGAGCTAAGAGGCCTCAAACATGAGTCATTCAAATGAGAGAGAAAAATCATTTCTTTAGTTTTATATAATGTATTAAACATGTTCATTAAGTTAACTAGCTAGCATTGCCTCTTCCCCGCCGCCCCCCCACTACCACAAATTATGCAGTCGAGTTTCCCACATTTGGGGAAATCGCAGGGGTCAGCACATCCGGAGGCAATGGATAAGCCTCGCCCTGGGAAAATCACCTTCGTGATCATGGTGCCTCTTTTATTACAAATCTTATCAATCTTTATTTACCAAATAAAAATTCTACAAAATTTGTTTCAAAACAATGTTTTCCAGTAGATTGCATTTCACCCACTCTTTTTAATTCAACATTGATAAGACAAACATAACCACAACTTACACTAAAAAATATACTGGACGTGGCCCCACTGTTCTCCACCACTCGGAGTTCAGCAGAAAACTGCAGACAAATTATCCCTCATATAAGACACAGAGATCAAGAAATAGCAAGAAATACTAATTGTTTGCTCCCCCCCAAAAAGGGGAGAAGAGCCCTGGCTGGTGTGCTCAATGGTCAGAGTGTCAGCCCACGCACCAAAGAGTCTTGGGTTCAATTCCCAGTATCTAGGCTGCAGGTTCCATCCCTGGCCCTAGTTGGGGTTCGGCCCTGCTCAGGGTTCGGCCCTGCTCAGGGGGTGCATGCAGGAGACAACCAATCAATGTGTCTCTCTCACATCAATGTTCCCCTCCCTTCTTCAACCCCTTCCTTTCTCCTTCTCTCTTCCATTCTCTCTAAAAATCAATGGAAAAAATATCCTCGGGAGAGGATTAACAAAACAAAAAAAGTGTGTGTGTGTGTGTGTGTGTGTGTGTGTGTGTGTGTGTGTGTGGTTTGAAACCTCATCTTACATCTTATACCAGAATAAATCTCAGCAGTTCAAGGAGATACCAAATGTAAATAATGAAACTCAGAAGTATAAGAAGAAACCATGAAGACGTTTTAAAATATAGTTAGGAGATTTAAGTACGACCCAAAACCCATAGTCATGAGAAAATATTAATACATTTTCCTATAAAAAAATAAAACAAAATTTCTACTTAGAAATAAATACCACAAGCAAAACCAGAAGTCAACTGACAAATGGAACCAAATGTCTGCATGTCTGCAACTCAGACTATAGAGTAAGGGCTAATCTGCATAAAAGAGAACTCCTACAAGTCAACAGAAAACACACACCACAATCCTAGTAGAGAATAGTACAGGACATGGACAACTCACAGGAAAGAGAATGTAAATGGCTCTTAAGTATAGGAAATGATGCTTAACTCATAGAATGAGAAACACAAACAATGGTGTTATATCATGTCTCATCTGTCAGTCTGGCAAAGATTAAATAACAGCACACTGTGCCAGAAGCATAGATTGGTACAAGCTGTGGAAGGAAATCTGTGTCTATCAAAACCACAAATGCACATGTTCTTTAACCCAGCAATCCCACTCATAGGAATTTAGTCCTCAGATATACCAGCAACATGGCAAAATGATACTTGTATAAGGCTATTTATAGCAGCATAGTTTGTAGAGCTACCCACTGGACTGGAGACAACTTCAATGTCCATCAAAGAGGGACTATGATACATTTGTACAATGGGACATTGTGCTGCCATCAACCAAATAAAGAAGCTCTTTACACATTGACAAAGAATAATCTCCAAAATACATTTTATGAAACAAACCAAAAAAAGGTATGAAAAAATGCAGATGCTAAAATTTGCATCTTTTAATGGAGAGGACTGTATCTGTGATTCTGTAAAACCACAGGCCATGTCTGGAAATATACACAAAACTTAACACTAGTTACTTCTGAGGAGGACAGGGGAACTAGGGGACAGGATGAGACACATCACCGCATGACCTTTGAATTTAGAACCAAGTGGATTTATTACCTATTTAAGAAATCAAATATACGTCTACAAGTCATAATACCAATGTCCTAAATGAAGATTTCTCACTAAGTTAACTGAGATAAATTCTTTTCACTAGTCGCTTAACAGCATTTACTGAGCTCCACTACATGTGTGAAGCACTGTGTAGGCACTGGGATCTCAGCAAAGCAGAGCCCCTCTTGCTATGGATTGTAGAAGGGTAATCGAGTAGTCAGAGTGTATTGGAGAGTGATGAGGACTACGAAGAAATGCCCGTCAGGAAGGGAGTTGAGGGGCTGAGGTGGTGGGTGATGGTAATGCTTTCCTGGGTTGGGCAAAAGAAAGTTTCTTTGGCAGGCTCACACTTGGACAGAGATGTGAAGAAGTGAGGGAGCCAGCCTGTGGCAAGGATTCTAGTCAGAGGTAAGAGCACACACAATGGCTCAGAGGGCTGAAGGTGCTCGCAGTGTGGTAGCAAATCACTCCAGGCGTTTGTGGAGAAAGAAGGTGCCGGATCATAATAAGGAAATTAAATCTCATTCTCAGTGATGTGAACAAGCATCCAAAAGTTTTAAGTAGTGGATAAACACGAGCTGAACTGTACTGTTTAAAAGATCACTGCCATCAGAAAACTGTTAGAGGCCAGGGGAGAAGCAGGAGCCCACCTGGAGACCACTGGGATGATCCAAGTGAGAGACCATGCTTCCTTAAACTGAGGAGGTGAAGGAGGAGGAAGAGGTGATCAGGTTCTGTGTGTGTGTGTGTGTGTGTGTGTGTGTATAAAAATATAAATATAAATATATATAATTCTTAAGGAGTTTTTAAAAAAATATATTTTATTGATTTCAGAGAGGAAGGCAGAAACATCAATGAGAGAGAATCATTGATCAGCTGTCTTCTGCATGCCCCTGCTGGGGATTGAGCCCACAACCTGGGCATGTGTCCTTGATCAGAATTGAACCTGGGACTCTTAAGTTTGCAGGCCGACGCTCTATTCACTGAGCCAAACTGGCTAGGGCATGGTTCTGGATATATTTTAAGGCAGGCCCAACAGGCTTTACTGAAGAATTGGAAGTAGACTAGAAAAAGAAAGAACTCACAAGTAACTCCAAAATATTTAGCCCAAGGAACTTTCTACAACAATCTAATAGGTTCATTAAAACAAACAAAAAAATCACACCATCATGTAAAGTTCAACTACTATAAAATAGGTTACGAACACCATCAGCAAAAGCAATGCTTATTTAGATACTAAATTAGGAAGCTGCAGAAAATTTTAAAGTTGAAAAAGAACACATACTTGGGTTTATTCTCTAAATACTCATGAGCATCTACATGGTACCAGACACAATATTAGACACTGGGAACCTAAATTATTTTAAAATACATAACTAATCACCAAAAAAGGTTTGGCAGGAAAAACACCAAAACACAAACAGCTGTGAGAGATGAGAATTTTTTTCCTTACTTGAAGTTTCCAAAGTTTCTATCATAAACATACCCTTAACTTTTAACTTTAAGGGGGGGAGGGAGCGATCATTCCCTTTCACTGCCACCAGTGAAAGAAAAACTCCTGCACACCAAACTTATTAGTGATTTGAATGATTACAAGACTTTCCTTCTAAGACAACTGATTTCTTAGCTTTCTTCCATGCACCTCCCTGTTGCCAGTGCTAAGGTAAGATATATGTGTGGTAGATATGTATGGGGAAGAGAAGAGTAAGGTACAGATGAATGGGGTACATGTAACAGCTTTTGTTCTTTAAGTACATCATATCAAGACAAAGATGAGAAAGATCAGAGACTGATTCTCTGAAATATTTAATCAAATACCAAGTATATTCAAGACAATAAGCTTATCAATGAAATCTAACCACATCAATAAACAAGTGACAGTCACTTACACATTTATCTATTCATTCAAATATTTATAGAATGCCTATAATACATTAAAAGTGCTGAGCGAGACATAAGGAATTCAGCAAAGATCAGATAAAACCAGCTCTCCTGTGTTTGCAATCTAGTTTAGGGGGTGGGGAGAAAAGGGACATTAAATTTCAAATTCAAATTATTTTATTATTGTCATGACATGTGCTAGAGAGATAACCTGGTAGAAGCTAACAGGAACGTGACCTAGCCTAGGGGTCAGGATAAGAGGCTTGGACAAAAATGACATGAACTAAGATTTAAAGAAGTAGGAATTAAACAGGTGAAAGGATAGGGAGTGGAAGTACTAGTTGTACCAGTTAATAATGGCGGATTGTGTAATCAAAGAAAACACGATAATTTCAAGAGAAACATCAAAAGTGCTTTATTCAAAGTAATGTCCATCGCTAGCTACACATTTCCCCCATCTTTCAGGTAACTTGTGGATACTGCCCCAATAGAACTTTTCTTGTTTTGAGCCAAACCATTCAGAGACCAAATTTTCTATTTCTTCGTATGTTTTGAAGTGCTGCTCAGAAAGTGCATGTGCCACTGATGGGAACAAGTGGTAATCTGAAGGAGCAAGGTCTAGTGAATACAGCGGATGGGTTAATACTTCCCAGGCAAGATCTGGTCTTTTCATGATCAAACTATGGTTCATATTGATTACTTGTTGTCAATAGTGATCAGTATTAACAGTTCCACCTGGTTTTAGAAGCTCACAATGTATCACACCTTCCTGATCCCACCAAACGCAAAGCATTGTCTTCTTTCGAAGTGATTTGGCCTTGCAGTTGATGTTGATGGTGGACCTGAATCAATCCATGATTTTGTGCGTTTGGGATTCTCAAAATAAATCCACTTTTCATCGCCAGTCACAACTGGATGCAAAAAAGACTTTCTTTAGTGCCACTGAATAACATTTTACTGATGACTTTTTGGTTTTCCATTTGTCTTTCATTCAGTTGATGTGGCACCTATTTTCCTTCCTTTAAAATCTTTCCCATTGCTTGTAAACTATCGGAAATTGTTTGTTGAGCAACGTTTAATATTTCTGCAAATTGTTTTGAGTTTGACATGCATCTTCTTCCAATAATGCCTGTAATTGCTGGTCCTCAAGCTCTTTTGGTTGACCTGCACGTTGTCTTTCACATCGAAATCATCACTTATAAAGCATTTAAATCAGCATTCACAAGTATCTTGAGATGGAGCATGTTCACCATAAGCTTCCCGAAGTATATGATAACTTTTTTTCAAAATAAAGTAATGCATTAAAACTTCCTGCAAATGCTTTTTGGCACAAAATTCAACATTTTTAAGTGTAAAAAAAAAAATCTATGATGTTAACACCTTCAGCAAATATGAAGTTTTGAAGCTTGCTGTCAATACAACAAAATAGCATACATATCAAATCACATATATATCAAAATGTGTAACTCCATCTATTGAAAAATACCTGCATTATTAACTGGTACACCTAGTACATTCCAGGCAAAGGAAACAGTACATAAAAAAAATCGGTGGCAAGAAGCGTAAGGCTTGTTAGAAGAATTAAAAGGAAGCCAGTGAGAAAGATACAGTAAAGGGAAAAGAGGGTAATAAGGTAAGAAGTGCCAGCTCATGCAAGGCCTAGTTGTCCATGTTAATATTTTTGTTTTTAATACTAAACACAACAAGAACCACTGAAAGATGCTAAGCCTGGGAGTGACAACCAGATTCCCATTTTTAAAGATCACTCTAGCCACTACATAGAGAATAAATGAGAGGGCAGCAAAAGCAAAGTGGACCAGTCAGAAGGCTGTGTGGTGTCCGGGCAACATGAGTGAGAACAGTGAATACAAAAGGAGATGTATTCAGTATCCACTTTGGAGGAATTTCTGATGGAGTGAAAGTAGGTAGAGGAGGGAAGGAAAAAGAGTGTGTCATGAATAATAATGAAATAGAAAACATTTAAGAGGACCAGAAAGACACATCAAAAACAAAACTGCATAAATACATTGAAAATAAGAGAAAGACATTCCATGCAAATGGTAACAAAAATAAGCTGATTTTCCAATCTTCAAAGTAAAATTTTGGGCAAAAGAAGAGATAATGAAAAAATACAGTATGCCAACATGAAGAACAATCTACAAAGAGTAACAATTCTGAATTTAATATAAAGCAAAAAGTGACAAAGAAAAATGGACAGAATTAGTGAGGTACTGAACAGACGTATGCAGAACTGATAAATAAAGCAGCCACAAAAACTGTAAGGCTATGGACAACGTGAAGAACATTCAAAACTTGATCAAACACACATACACAGATGTCACCCTGAGCCTGACAAACAGGGCATACATTCTTTTAAAAATACATGGAACATTTCACACACTGGTTGAGGGTCGACCTCTGAACCAGGAGGTCACAGTTTCTGGCTCAGTTGCCAGCGGGGGGCATGCAGGAGGTAGCCGATCGATGATTCTCTCTCATTATTATTTTTGAAACAGTTGGTAAGCTTTTTAAAAATATATATTTTATTGATTTTTAGAGAGGAAAGGAGCGGGGGAGAGGGAAACATCAGTGATGAGAGAGAATCACTGATTGGCTGCATTCTGCACGCCCCCACTGGGGACCAAGCCCGCAAGCCAGGCATGTGCCCTGGGGCAGAATCAAACCCGGGACCCCTCAGTCCGCAGGCGGACACTATCTATTGAGCCAAACCAACTAGGGCTCTCTCTCTCATTATTGATGTTTCTATCTCTCTCCCTCTCTCTTCCTCTCTGAAAAAAATCAAAAATATATTTTTCAAAAAAACATTCTATAATCATATAATGCAAATAAGTTAATCAAGAACAAAATTAAACAACATAAATAGAAACTAAAAAAAAAAAGCCTCCTTTTATGCATGCATTTAAGCATAACCAATGGACACAAATCACTGGGGGGTAGGGGAGGCTGGGGGAAGGGCAGGGGAAAAAAAGAGATATTTGTACTAATCTTTGTAATACTTTATGTAATTAAAAAATAAAAAAATATAAAAAAATAATCAAACCTAAAAAAAAAAAAAAAGACATACACTTTACTTTCCAAAGTCTTTTTTATTTCCAGAAGTAGTGTTTGGTTCTTTTCCAAGTCTCCTAGTTTATTGTTTATAATTCCTTGTTCTCTGTAGATGTTTCATGTTTTTTGGAGGCCATAGTTCTTATATTATCTGTGTTTGAAAATTCAACATGTGAAATACATGGTTTGGTTTCTATTCTACTTGTTTTTTGTTGTTTCTTTCTCATTGTGGCTAAGTTCCTCGTGTTCTTGGTTATTTTTTTTAATAAATATTTATTTTTTTAAAAAGCCTCCTTAGAAAAAGAAAAACAAACAAAACAAAAAAACCTGGTTAGAGATTCAAGGGAATAAAAGTATAAATGAAATATTTAGATTTTAGTGACAATGATATTACCACATATCTAACAGGGAGACTGTTAAAGCAATATTTAGAGGGACTTACACAGCCTGAGGCACATCATTCAAAAGAAAGGCTGAAACCTGTTTTCCATTCAGAAAGCTAGAAAAGGAACAAAGGAAATCTAAAAAACAAAAACAAAAAAGAAATAAAGGCCCTGACCAGATAGTTCAGTTAGTTAGAGTGTGGTCAAGGTTGTAGATTCAATCCTGCTCAGGACATATACAAGAATCAACCAATGAATGCATAATTGGAACAAGTCAATGTTTCTCACTCTCTCTCAAGTCAATGTTAAAAAAAGAAAAGAAATAAAGGAGACATATGTACTACTCTTTGTAATACGTTAAGCAGTAAAACAAAATTTAAAAAAAGAAATTAAAAAAAGAAAAGAAATAAAGATAACAAATATGAACAAAACAAAAAGCCAGTAGTTGACTCTCTGAAACAAAATTTCAATAGACAAACTCTAGCAAGTTTGTTAAATAATAAAAAAAAAGTTAAACTATGAATGAGGAACTGAAGCTCAAGCTGCCGACTGAGCCCAGCATCTGAGAGCAGCAGCAACCTGAGTGTTCCAGTGACTTCGGAGCAGGTCCCAGCTCTGCATAGGACAGTTAGAGTTCCAACCAAGTGATCCCAGATAGATAGTCCAGAAAGTAAAAGCCAGCAGAAGCAGAAGAAACTGGCCAAAGTCACTATCAAGATGGTGACAGAGCTTTGCTAGAGCACATGTAGTATCAGTTTTAATTGCCCTAATAATGGATTCCTATTCTCAAGGAAATACCCACTGGATTAATTTATTGCAGTAATACCTTTCTCTCTCTCTCTTTTTTTTGGAGGGGGGGAGGGGGGACATAAACAGTTTTAGGAACAAAAGATACAGATACAGTAGAGACTTATAATGGGAGTGACAAGGGAAACAGAACTGTTTTAAGGAAATCCAGAAAAGACTAAGGAGAGAAAAAGAACTGGCAAAGGCAGAAGTAGTGAATAGCCAGAAAGATGTGGACTAGATGCCCAGTGTGGCTTAGTGGTTGAGCACTGATCTATGAACCAGGAGGTCGAAGTTCAATTCCCTGTCAAGGCCCAGGCCCAGGTTGTAGGCTTGATCCCCAGTGTGGGGTGTGCAAGAGGCAGCTGATCAGTGATTCTTTCACATCATTGAAGTTTCTCTCTCCCTCCCTCTTCCTTCCTCTCTGAAATCAATAAAAATATATTTTAAAAAAATAAAGATGTGGACCAGAAAGGTAAAAGTTGAGATTAAGTGTCACGACAAGGAATCCTTCCTATATAATAAAGAGGGAATATGCAAATTGACCATCACTCTGGTCAATTTGCACCCACAGCTGAGGCTAAGTTCCCATAACGAGCCTTAAGGAGCAATCAGCAGGGACCTGAGGCTGCGCGCCCACCCACCTCCTGCATGGGGCTTGACAAAAGACCTCAGGCTGCTCCCCCCATCCTGGTGCCAGGCCGGGGAACCTCAGGCCATGCCCCCCACCCTGGCCCAAGGCCAGGGAACCTGAGGTTGTGCCCCCCACCCAGCAGGACTTGATGGGGGCCCTCAAGGTGTGCCCTCTGCCCTGGTGCTGGGCCAGGGGACCTCAGGCCATTCCCCTCTGCCCTGGCACCGAGGGGACCTGAGGCTGCACCCCCCCCCCACCTGGCAGGGGTTTACAGGGTGGGACCGGCTGGGTCTGGATCTAGCCCAATGAAGGGGGGCCGCCCAGGTTTGGGTCTCGAGCGATTATGAGGTACACGTGGGTGGTTGAAGACTTGACTCTGGGTTCCATGGTGCACCCCAGGCTCTGACAGGAGGAAGATTTTCATATACGTTTTACTAATTTTCTTTAATCTCTGACACTTCTATTATAGAGAAAGGGCAAATAGCAATATTAAAATATTTTCTCTAATTAATCCCCTTTTAATGTGCACAAATTTCGTGCACTGGGTCACTAGTGTTTCAATAAAGAGAAGAGGATCAGTGGTGTCAAGGAAGTTGGGCTGCACAATGGCCAACGGATTTGGCAGCATGAAGCTGAGCAGCCAGTACCCTGGAGAAATAGAGCGGTGGGAGCCAAGGTCACACTAGAGCAGAAGGACAACTGTTTCTATCGGAATTAACAATTCTGGAGCTGAAGCCACTTCAGCTGATGATAAGACCCGGAGTGTAGCCACAGGAGAGAGCCAAAGGTGGACTAGAAGAGACTAGGACAAAAGCCAGGTGCTTGACGGGTTGAATGGTGGACATGAAACCATGCAGGAAGACAGCAGAACTCCAGTGGAAAGGAAGGCTATGAGGCAGACACCAGAGTCTTCATGAGCAGAGGAGGCCAGAAGTCAGTATACAGTCACAAGGAAAGACGAAAAGCAGCATGAGTTTATGGGCAGAGGCTCCAAAGGACGCCAGGGGAGTGGCAATGGACCAGGGCCTGGTCCAGGGCTGCACTTGCACTCCAGCGGCGGGACTCTATGAAGCTTTTCCAGCTCAACCTGTACCCCACTGCCTGAGCTCAATGGGAAATCCAACTGCCACATCAGGGAAACCCCTGAGCATAACACCCCCCATATTTTAATTAGCCAAGCTAATAACGCCCTTTAGTTTTGCTAGCTAAGTGTACACCTATTCCAAAATCCAAAGAGGGGGAAAGAGCACTGTAAGTGGGAAGAAGGGACACTTTTTCCCCAGGACATCAGGATAAGGATGAACGGAGCTTCCAAATAACACCAGCACCAGGAGATCAAAACACTATATATACACAGCCTCCTCCTGGGACAGCCCACAACTCTAAATAGCACAAGACCTGAGGCTATGAAGCATGTCTTAGAGCCTCTGGAGCAATTCGAAAGGCACTCGCAAGGCTATCTGTGAGCTTTGATAACTAACACTGACCATATGTGGCCTGTGATAGGGATTTTAAAGGTTAAATTACTCAAGTAAGTGCTTAGAGGACTATAATCTCAACCGATTCATTCAGGTAAAATCAAATACAATGTGTTGCCTATTATGCACAGGCACCACGATGGGCATGGACGAATAAGATGGTTTCCACTCTCAAGGTTCACAGGGTATGCCTAGCCGGTTTGGCTCAATGGATAGAGCATTGACCTGCAGACTGAAGGGTCCTGTGTTCGATTCCAGTCAAGGACACATGCCTGGTTTGCAGGCTCAATCCCCAGTTTAGGAGGCAGCCAATCAATGATTCTCTCTCATCACTGATGTTTCTATCTCTCTCTACCTCTCTGAAATCAATAAAAATATATTTTTAAAATATTCACATGGTAATGAGGAAGACAGAGTCAAACAAAAAATCCCAAAATGGAAAAGTTGGAAAGGCACTGATAATAGAGGTTTACAAATGCAGCCTAGGCCAAGCTCAACATGCCAAATCTATTTCCCTTCTTTACTCTTGCATCTCACCATGAGCTCCTCTTAATGAAAGAACTATGTCTATTATGTCTGAGTCCCCTGTACCTAACCTAGTGTGAGACCCTCAGTGTAGTCTGCAACTCTTAGTTCCCTACCCAGTGTCTATCTATAGATTTATTCTCCTGTCTGGTTTCTACTCACTGCTCCAGAGAAGGCTCCAGACCAATCAGTGAACTAGATAATCTAATCCCCTTGCTAAAGGTGCGGGTTCGTCAACCAGTGCACCATAGCATTTCCTTGGCCACAGACAGGAATGGGCGGGTAAACCAATCTGGGCAATGCATCAAAGGAGGTTTGCTGGGGGCTTCTGTGCAACAATCCTCCTTATTCTTCTGAGAAAGTGAAAAGAAACACTGTTCACGCTCATCCTGGATACTGGCTTTCATTCTGCTCCATGCCTACCACCACTCTGCCAACACATAATGGAAAACAAAACCACACTAATCTCAGCAAACAGAGCTGGAACCCCAATCAAACCATGCCTGAAGCCCACATTACCTCTGGAACTTTCAATGACATAAGCCAATGCATACCCCTTAAAGTGTAAACCTGTTTGAGTTGGGTTTCCTGTTATATGCAAACCAAAACATCCCTAACATAATATATTTGAGGTATGCTAAACCATGAAGAGCAGTGAATCACTGTCCACCAGCTTTTTCATGGCACATGCTAATGTTCATCTCTTGCTTCCAAAAAAAGTCCATTAGACCTAATTCTCAAATATTAAAATGTAAATCTTTTCTGCAATTTAGACTCTAGAGAATGTCAAGTGGTTAACATCTAAATAATAAAACCATGGGTCAATTTGATCTATAAATCTCTATATACAAAAGTCTAAGCGACCGTCCAACCATTCGACCAGTAGCTATGATGCACACTGACCACCAGGGGGTAGACGCTCAACGCACAGGCATGAAAACATGCAATAGACTGATGAATCTCAGAGGGAAGGGGGGAGAGGGGAGGGCAGGAAGAGATTCACCAAAGATCTTATATGTATACTAAAGGCCTGGTACATGGATTTGTGCACTGGTGGGGTCCCTCAGACTGGCCTGTGGGGATCGGGCCAAAACCAGCAGTCCGACATCTCCCGAGGGGTCCTGGATTGTGAGAGGGTGCAGGCCAGGCTGAGTAATCCCACCAGTCGTGCCTCTAATTTTATAAAAGAAAACTTATAAATGTATAAATTTAACTACAAAAAATAAGAAAATTCTTGATGGCAAAAACCCATACATACACACACACACACCCCTAAGCAGCTACAAGACAGAAGACAAACTGGGAAGAAAAAAATCTGTAATTCATATCTCAAAGAGCTAATCTCCCTAATAAAGAGCTCCTTTAAAAAAAATCAGGACATCAAGCAATCCAATAGGAAAACGGGCAAGGAATATAAAACAGAGTTCACAGAAAAAGAAATACATTTCACTCTTAATATATAGACAGATAGATGCTCAATCTCTTTTGTTACAAGGGAAAAACAAACAAAAACTATACTAATTTCTCCCCCATCAGATTAAATGCAAAAGTCTGACAACACACTGTTGGTGAGGCTGTGGTGACACAGGTGCTCTGTCCAAATATCCACTAGCACAGCCCTCTCCATGGAGAGTAATGTGATGATGTCTATCAAAAATACATATGACCTAGCAGCACCCTCTAACCCAGCAGCACCTCAACCTCTTCTAGAAATGTAGCCTATAGGGAAAAAAGAAATGCATCCTATAGATATACCTACCTCTGTGTACGTTACCACACATGCAAAGTTATTTACTGTAGCACCATTTGTACTTAAAAAATTAACAATTAAGAGTCATCTGGTTAAATAACATGACACATCCACAGTATGGATTATAAAGCAAGTGTGTAGAAGCTCCCCACTTACTAATATGGAAATATCTCCAATCTATATCAAACAGAAAAAAGTAAGGTGCAAAATACCTTTCAAAGTATGCTCCTTCAGTGCCTTCTACTGTGTTACAATTATCAGTACAAAAACACAAGCTCCTTACAGACCTGAAATCACCTTCAGGTTATCCACAACAGACAGCAGTACCTTGTACACAACTTGATAAATGTACATAACTCCAATGTACATAACTTGATGAATGAGGTGCTTTTTTTAAAAAAAAACACAAGACATACCTTATCTATTATTGAAAACAGATGCCAAATGTTTACAGGATAAGGTAACTTGTCACTGACAGTCTCAGACCACTTAAAATGTTCTGAAAGTTAAAACTGAAAATGTCTACCAATTAAAGTTATTTCCATTTTTGATGTCTACTCCTAAATAGCCAAATAGGGACACATTTCATATTTCTGCACAAACTAACCTCATTAAACATAAATAAAACCAGTGTGGTTTGTGCATCATCCTGTATACCAAAAGATTTCGGGTTCAATCCCAAGTTGGGGTTCATACGGGAGGCACCTGATAGATGTTTCTCTCTCTCTTTCTCAAGTCAATAAAAACACATTATCCCAGCCCTGACCAGTTTGGCTCAGTGGATGGAGCGTCGGCCTGCAGGCTGAAGGGTCCTGGGTTTGATTCTGGTCAAGGGCATGTACCTTGGTTGCGGGCACATCCCGGGAGGGGTGGGGGGGCAGCTGATCGATGTTTCTCTCATGGATGTTTCTGACTTTCTATCCCTCTCCCTTCCTCTCTGTGAAAAACCAATAAAATATATATAAAACAAACAAAAAAACATATTATCCCAGCTGGCATGGCTCAGTGGTTGAGCATATACCTATGAACCAGGAGATCATGATTCGATTCCCAGACAGGGCACATGCCCAGGTTGCGGGTTCAATCCCAGCATGGGGCATGCAGGAGGCAGCCAATCAATGATTCTCTCTCATCACTAATGTTTCCATCTCTCTCTCTCTCCTTCTCCCTTCCTCTCTGAAATCAATAAAAATATATTTTAAACTATATTAAATATAAATATGTAAATTAAGTTGTTCTCTAAGACATCAAATACCAGACTACAAAAATCTCCACATTTATTTTTAAAACAAGTTTCTTTAGGCATTTGGCCAAACTAGTCAGTGGCAAAATCCAGTAACTATGTTTTGATTCTTGCTTGAGTTTTCTACCAGAGCACAATAAACATTAGATGAACTCAATGATAACAACATAGGTAACAAGTTTTTTGAGGGTGGAGACTATCTACACCCAGCATCTAGAACAGTAATTCATATCTGGTAAGCCTGCCCCATAAATATTTGCTTAAGGAATGGCATTTATGACTATTTCATGGATTTCACTAACATATTCGGGAGGTCCTTGCCACTGCTGATATCCACCCATGGAGTCTTTCAAAATCTCATCATCATTTTCTGTTTCAAGGTCAAGAAAACCAAGGTACATGAGTTTCTCAAACCTGCTGTAAGTGATCAATTAAGATGCTTTCCCCTCAGTATATGAGATTCCACAAATAACTAAATCTTTACTACTTCAGAAGTCATTGAGTAGCCCTTAATGGAAAAAAAATGCTACATTTCCACTCAATTCCACATGTGCCCTACTAAGTACAAAATCTCTCCAAGTAAATTTGCTATAAAAAGTTCTAGACTTCTAAGCATCTTTCAAACTATGAATGGTGAGCACAGAGAAATAAAAATTACAAATGGGGAGAAAAGTGTGAAAAACATGACCTTCTCTGGAGCAATCCAGTGTCTAAAACTAATTGAGGGAGGGAAGGAAGAGGGGCTCTAACAGGCATCCAGTTCACCTCCCACACAAAGCATTATTCCTCAGTCACCAACAGGTGGTCCTGCAGTCTTTGCCAAAGAGAATATTTTCCATACATAATGATCATTCTCTCCTAACTCAACCCATCACCATCCTGGATAAACTCTGTCTCTAAAAATATTTTAACTGTTACTAATGGACTCTTCAGACCCCCCGGCCCCAACCCGCTCCGTCTCAGCATGGTGAGTACAAAGCTTTTTCCAGCATAAAGACCTAGAATCACAATGTGTTCAACTTGCCTTCACTATACTCCACACTTCCCAATTACCAATCAAGAAGTAGGCAATGAATCCATGAAGATATCTTTCCAATAGAAAGATGAATTTATTTTCATTTAAAAATGACTGCCCTGGCCAGGTAACTCAGTTAGTTAGAGCTAGCCCAAGGTTCCAGATTTGATCTCAGGTCAGGGTACATACAAGAAGCTACCAATGAATGCATAAATAAATGGAACAATTAATCAATCTCTCTCAAATCAATAAATATTTTAAAGTGTAAAAAAATTATTAAGCATAGAATCATACAACTTTAAGAGTTGAAAAGGCCTTGCAAGTCATGTAATTCTGTGTCCTATCTATTGTAAAAATTGTTTCAATAACATCCCTGGGCAGCACATTTGTGATCTGGAATCTCAAGGTGGGGAGTGGGGAGAAAGGCTCTTTGACTTGAATGCCATGTAATTCTGAGTATGTATAGCTTTTTTTTCTTTCTTTTTAACATATTTTATTGATTTGTTTTTTCCAGAGAGGAAAGGAGAGGGATAGAAAGCCAGAAACATCGATTAGAGAGAAACATCGATCAGCTGCCTCCCGCACACCCCCCACTGGAGACGTGCCCACAACCAAGGTATATGCCCTTGACCGGAATGGAACCCAGGACCCTTCAGTCTGCAGGCTGACGCTCTATCCATTGAGCCAAACCGGCCAGGACTGAGTACGTATAGCTTTAAAGAGGTGTTTGTTAGTACATATATCTGGTAGGTAACACTGTTTGACAGAAGTAGATCAAAAGTAATCTGTGCCATTACTTCACCATCACTTGCAACACAATTCCCAGTTGTAAGAAAGCTAATTTGTAACCTATTAACAATAATTTCAATGCCTTTAAAAAGATATGAGCTACTAAAAATACCTATTACTTTTGGGCTCAAAATTGAATAGGTTTTTCAGCTTTTAAATATCTTTTTAAAGTATGACATAGATAGACATGACTTTTCATTGTCATTTACTCAACAAGTATAAACAGTAAGGGCCTACTCTATGCTGGTCACTCTGCTGGGCCCTAGAAGGACAGAGAAGGCAGAAAAGACATGGTCTCTATTCTAAGGGAGCTTTGTTTATGGAAAAGATAGTTTATCACCCAAAGAATTACAAATTTTAAAAAGTGCTATAAAGGCAAAGTACAAGATGCTCTGAGAACATGTAATAGGGAAAACAACTGACCTAGTCTGGGACTGGAAGGATTTGCAGGGGGAATGATGCTTCTGTTGGGAACTAAATGGTGGCCACTCACATTTATGTAAAAACAGGTCTCCATAAAATGAAAGAGTTGGTCCAATAAGCCCAACTCCCTTGGCATCTGTATCCTAAAACAACCTTTAAAAAAAAAAAAAAAGGAAAGCAAAGTATGCTATAAAGAGGCTTGAAAGCTAGTAGTTCAAAGTTTCTTGGGACAGGGGCACAGTCCTACTCACCCTTGGATACCCCACATCACCTAGTATAATTATTATCATGTTAGTCACTCAAATCTTCGTTGAAATTATTAGTATCAGTATTAAACCAATGTTTAAATTACCTTTAGTTAAGCAACATAAATTCATAAAACTACATCTCCTCACACAAGGAACCCATTTCAAACCACTTCAATTGTGAAATGATGCTTTCATCTACCTTAGAGGATTGCTTTCAAGATTCAGTGAGATGATATACGTCAAAATGCTGGGGTAAATTCTGAAATGCTCAGAATATATGGCATCCTTGTGGCCAAAAAGCTTGATGAGTCTCTTCTCATTAGGACAGTTCTTCAGATTCAGCTGTTTCCTATTCCTTACCATGGGAAAGCCCTAACACAGGGCTCTGCACGTGCTCTAGCCTTGGTTTTCTCTGAGGGGGTGAGGCTGCACAAACTCTGAGGTCCCTTCTAGCTCCAGAACCTGACCTGTCAATGTTTTAAAAGGGCCCAAATTACAGCTCTCAGCTTAGATGTTAGACTATCTCCTCATCCACTCCCTTACCTATGACTTCATACTTCCTTTCAGGAAGTTTTTTAAAGAGTCCTATTTTTACTTATCTTATAAGCAGATTTAAATTGAATGTATTCATCCAAATCAGAACTTCTGAATGATCTGAAAAATTGTTGTGAAACTTTATACACCCCAAAGAAAGAATTTTAAAAAAATAGTCAAAATCACCAAGTGTCAAAAACAGATTTACAACTCCTAACTCCAAAAAGTAAATTTTGCCACCCCCCCTGCCCCCCGCCAGTGTGGCTCAGTGGTTGATTGTCAACCTATGGACCAGGAGGTTATTGTTTGGGTTCCATCTCCAGGAGGAAGTGTGCAGGAGGCAGCCAATCAATGATTCTCTCATCGTTGATGTTTCTATCTCTCCCTCTTCCTTCCTCTATGAAATCAATAAAAAAAATTTTAAAAAAAGTAAATTTTGGTTTCTAATTAAGAAACACTATCTGCCCTATTTTAAAATCAGAAAACACTCACAAAAACAATCACTTATACTCAGAAATAATAAAGGCAAACTCATTCATGAAAAAAAAATTAATTATAATGACAAGAGTTGAAATTTCTACCAAATAATGTAAATGTATTACAAGATATAACCACATGAAAATGAAATTTTTAAAAAAAATTAAAGTGCCCAAATAAATTATGCCACCAAAGGCAAATTTACATGTTCAAGATTTTGTCTTGTTTAAAATAATGTTTTGGTGTAGTTTTGAAAAGCTGTCCTAGTTTCACCCTTCATTGAATAGTATCCCACTAAGAGAGAACGCTGTTTGCATACTTCTAGACAAGAAACCTGTTTTTACGATGCAGACAGGGGCTACCTGATCCAGTTAAGGTTTTCACACTAGAATATTTCAGAAATAATATATGTTCAAAGAAAACTTTAACAAAACAAAAAAAGGTAACACCCTTTTTACACTAGTAATTGCTAGAAAACATAGTGTTTAAGCACTTGCTTATTTTTATATAAGTAAATGTTAACTTAAAATTCTAAACTTATCGCCAGAGAAAAGGCTGATTTGTTCAGCCCTATCAATGTCAAGATAGCAGCTTTCTGTTTGACAGTTACTCTTGATGCTTATTTTAACTCTATTTTACATCTACGGAGTGCTTCAGGGCTGTAAAGTTCACTCCAGTCAGGATATTGTAAGTTACATGTGTGTATTACACCTTTCCCTTTTTAAAGAGGTGCAGATAGAGAAGTAAACCAACGCGTCCAAGGTCAGTGACAAAGCTGGGATTAGGACTAAAACTTCTGTTCTTAGACTATCAATGACTTCCCACTCTCCCAATTCCAAGAGAGAGAAAAATACGGTCAAGCGATTTATTGTCAGTCACTTGTCACGGCGTATCTCAGGCACAGTGGTACGCTTATAAACTCAACCAAAAAGATTCACCTTGAACGAGTAAGACGACTTGCTCCATTTAGACACAGTCCGGTCATTCCCTACTGCTCTGGATGTATTAAATCTCAGAGGACATCCACTCCTCAATGCCCACCATTTATTTGCACACCAACCACATTAATAAATTAACCGGCCACCACCTTTTCCCACGCCTAGGTGCGGTGGGTGTGCTCATTTCCTCCGTCTTCCCAGAGTCCAAAGACCACCTCTCCCTGAAGCAGTGCTCAGCGAGTTCACGGTTATGCTGCTGCTGAGAGAAAAGCTCTTACACTGAGGTGCTTCTTTTTAAAGAGGTATTTTTAAAGGATGATGACATGCTTCACGGAATTACGGTCAAGTCGCTTGCAAGACACAGCCCTCCCTGCCTGGGACACAGTCTGACTTGCTGGGCGAGGCTCTCGCGGAGCCCTGGCGGACCAGCCCGGTTCGCCGCCAACGTCGCCCGGCCCTCACCCTGGGCTCCGGGGCCACCCCACACGACAAGGCACGCGCTGACCCCCCTCCAGCATCCTCCCCGAGGAAGGCTCCGCCGGCGGGGACCGTGACAGCGGCCCGCCCTCGGGGCTTCTGCAGGGAGCGAGCGCTGACACCAGAAGGAGAGACTCGGAGGAAAGCGTCAGTGCGGCGGCGGGCGAAGCAGCCCATCGCGCCGGGCGGGTCCCGTCTGACCCGGACTCGGGTCCTCCGCTCCCGGCCCCAGACGCCCGTGCTCAAGCGCCGCCGGGAGGCGAGGCCACCCCACCGCTTCCGGGGACTCCGCAGGCCCGCTCCCCGGCCGGGTCAGAGCCTGGCGGCGCCTGCCGGACCCTGCCCGAGGGGAGGCAGCGGCCCTGGGGCCTCCCGCACGGGACCCTGCGCCCCGGCCCTGCCACCGCCCCCACCCTGCTCTCCAGAACCCCCCGTCCTCGGGAGCACCGCGGTGGAGTTGCCGGCCCACTCAAAAGTAAGCGCGACGGTCACCCTGGCCCCCGCGGTCACCGCCCTGCTCCCGGCATCTGCCCACGCCGCCGGCGGCCCCGGTGACGCCCGGGTCGGTACCTTGCGGACCCCCTTGTAGATATAGAAGTAGAGCTCCCGGCCCACATTGAAGCAGAGGCGGTCACCGTTGCCAGACTGATCGTTGAGGTTTACGAAGGAGACGCGGACAGGGTTGGATCCCTGCGAGTTGAAGGGCACCCGGTTGGGCCGGCTGTACTCCGAGTTCGGCAGCAGCTTGTACAGACCTTCCCGGGTGGTGAATTGGGTCTTAATCTCGTTCATCTCCTTCCCTCCTCCCTCCGTCGCCATCTTGGAAAGCAGCGTTCATCCTGCCCTAAGTGCCCGGATCACGCCCACCACGCAGGCGCGGTCCGGAGCTCGCGCTCCCCCCGCCCCTTCCTCCCGGCCCCGCCCACCCGCGAGCCGGCCCCGGCGGAGGCAGGCCGAGGAGGGGCAGGGGCGGGCTTGTTTACGGCCCGACTGCGCAGGCGTGCTCACCTGGCGCGCGCCACGCCGTGGGGAGCCGCAGGCTCCGCCCCTGGGCGCGGCCTGGGTCCGCCCCTGTGCGGCGCAGGTGAAGCCGGCTGCGCCCGCAGCCTCCTCCCGGGCAAGTCCGGAGCGACCTAGGGGGACAGGGCTGCTGTGGGCAGCGCGGAGGTGAGCTCGGGGCGGCTGGGACTCGAGGAATCCCGGGACCCGGAGGCGCTGAGGAAGAAAACCGTCTCGGCTGACGCCCCCTTCTGCCACGAGGGGAGCCGGAGGCCCAATATTATGCCTCGGAGGGCCGGGGGGCGGTTCCCCTTCCTTGGGGCCTGCCCTCCGGCCACCCGCACCACCCCCCTCCCCTGCGACCGACCGCCGGGATCCCCTCTGCACCTCCGGGCACCGGAAGACCCGAGTTTTGCGCTTCGCCATCCTGTTTGACGGGGTGGAGGGAGCGTGGTGTATGTGTGCACACCGCGCGTGAGCTTGCGAGGCAGACACCCGGATACCTGTTACAGGTGAGCGGCGGCCGATGCTAAGAAAAGCAGGTTGTGTCGGCACTTCTCTTACGTTTGAATTCACCAGGTGTTTAGAGAAAAGCGGGGAGGGAACGGGAATCCGAAACTTTGGAGGATTCACTTGTCTTCCTGTAAGTCATAGCCCTTTGATTATAGACGGTTGATTTAAAAAAAAAAAAAAAAGAGGCTCAAATGGAAGCTGCGAAATGGTTTCCCAGGCATGGTTTTGTGCATATACTGTGCTGCGCCTAGATATGCAAGGACAGGCGCACGTGTCGAAGGCGACACACACAGCATTTTGTACCTGGGCCTCCGCGCATGTTGCACTGGAATAAGGACGTTTCTGAGGTGACAGAAGCATTGGGCAGAATTCCGGGAGGGGCGGCAACATTCGGTACAGAATGAACTGTTTCCTTAAGTTCACACTGTAGCCGGAGGGTCACAAGGGAAGTGGCGGGAGGTAAGCTCTAAAGTAAGAGGAGTCTAAATCATAGACATCTTGCATATCACAAAGCAAGTAGATGCCAGTGGAAACTGTGCCGCTGATGTAATAATGCATTTGACACTAACATCTTGTATCTTTTGTTGGAAAAAAAAAAAAAAAAACACGCCCACTAACATTCTACTTACTTAATAGGTCCTTAAAACACTTTAAAATTTTCTTGTTATATTGTTTTGATGTTATCTGCATTTACCTAAAAGTCTAATACATATCAGAAGTCTTTTAAAATACCAGGATGTCTTCTGTGGTCACCATGGATGTATCCCAATTTTCTATAACTGTTATTTTACATTAAAAATATCATATAATAAAAGGCTAATATGCAAATTGTCCCCTTGACCTTGAGTTCTACCAGGGGGCGAGGCTGGCTGGCCAACTGCCCACGGTCCCTCCCGCCAGCCAACCTCCTGTGGTCCGTCACCCCAGCTGGCCAGTCCTCGTCGGGACTGGGCAAGACGGCCTCGATGGCACCCAGGCTGAGAGACACACCCGTGCATGAATTCATGCACCTGGGCCTCTACTATATAATGATCACCTTGAGGGATAGTGACATCCTGAATCATTTATAATAATCTATAATAATAATTAAGTGTAATACAGTAATTAGACTGGATGTCCTTCCTGACAAAGTCAGGGCTTTGAGGAAAGCCCAGATGCCTGCTGGTGGCCTGAGGGAAGCCTGTGCCAGCAGCCAGGGGAAGGGAGGCTACTCTTTTTTTTAAGGGAGGCTACTCTTGCACGAATTTCGTGCATTGGGCCTCTAGTCTAAAAATAATTCAGTTGTGTTCCCGTTATCAAGGAGAATAAAAGCATAATAATACTTTTTGGAGAAAAAATGACTCAGCAAGCAAAAATTAAAACAAAACCATTTTGTTAGGCCTCAACCACAGCTTTCAATTACCCATAATACCTGTATGCCTCAAGCATTCTATTAGGGTTTTGTTCTATATGAATTTAACATATTTTATTGTGATCACAATTTTAATAGGCTATTCACTTTGTCCCATCCAATGCCTTTGAATAATCTCTATTCTTAATTTTTTCTCCCCCCACACTTAAGGATGCAGTAAATAACACCTGAACGTTTATAACTGGGCCTGACCTGAAATTCATTTCTGATTTTCAGTTTCATACTGGAATTTCTTACTGGATTTGTGCCTCCAATTATCAGTTTCTAAATCTTAGCAGTTCCCTTTCTTTTTCTTCATACTTGAATATTATGTAACTAGAGTCCCGGTGCACAAATTCGTACATGGGTGGGGTCGGGCCAGCAGTGGTGGGGGGCTACAGGCAGTTGGCCAGCCAGCTTCATCCCTGATCGGGGTGTTGGGGACCAATCAGGGCCCAGATCAGGCTGGTTGGCTGCCACAGTCCACATTATAGCTACCGATCATCCCAGTCATTCTGGTCATTCTGCCATTCTGGTCACTGGGCTTTTACATATATAGATAGCTTTATGAATGATTTCCTTAATTTCACTTTTTCTCTCAACTTTGCTCCTATAAAAACTTCCAAATTAATTTCCTTAAAACATTACTTTAGATATTGCATTCTTGCCCAGAAACTTTCAATGACTTGCAACAGCCATATTATTTAAGTCATGTACCCAGTAATTCTCAGTCTGTTGTTACGTACTGCAGAAAGCCTGCATTCCAGTCAGACTGTTCCGCATCATTCTTAACTCTTTCTCTTGCTGGAGAAGAACCTTCTTGCCTCTGCTTTCCCCTTTATAGCCTGTCCTCAGGCCTAGTCAGTCCCATCCTCACCAAGCCTTTCCCAAGCCCCTGGTGATAAAACCACATTTGAAACCAAGCATCCCCTATTCAGGATACATGGCTGGCTTCAGGAAGTGTTTGAACTGTTTGTAATTATATTCAAAATGTTGTGGACATGTTTATTATGTTATTGGAGTCTGTAGCCTTCCTCAGATTTTCAAAAACGTGTGACCACCCCCCTCCCCAATTTAAAAATTACCTCTCTAAATTTCTGTGGCACTTGGCCAAGCCTTCATTTTTCTTTTTCTTTTTTAGTATTTTTTATTGACTTCAGAGAGGAAGAGAGAGATAGAAACATCAGTGATGAGAGAGTATCATTGATCGGCTGCCTCCTGCAATACCCCCTCCTGGGGACTGAGCCTGCAACCCGAGCATGTACCCTTGACTGGAATTGAACCTGGGACCTTCCAGTCCCCAGTCCTATGCTCTCTCCACTGCGCCATACCAGCTAGGGCTAAGCTTTCATTTTTCATGTGTAATATCCTAAGCCATTATCTTCTTTTGGTATTTATTAGAATATGCTAATTGTCTTGTATTGGTATTTATCCTTTAGTATGTACATGCTGCCTGTCAACCAGGTTGTATGCACACTCAAGGATATGAGGGGCCTCATTCAAATTATTTTTTAATGTTTTTATTGATTTCAGAGAGAGAAAGGGAGAGGAAGAGAGAGAGAGAGAGAGAGAAACATCAATGAGAGAGAGTCATGGATAGGTTGTCTCCTGCATGTCCCCTACTGGGGATTGAGCTACAACCTGGGCATGTGCCCTGACCAGAATTCCAACTGTGACTTCCTGGTTCATAGGTCAACACTCAACCATTGAGTCACACCAGCCAGACTCATTCAGATTCTTTGTATCCTCAAATATTTGAGTGTTCAGGTGTGCCACTCGGTTCTAGCCTTTGGGAGGCATCAGTAAACAAAAATTCCATGGAGTTTATATTCTTGCAAGGAGAAGACAGAGGATAAACAATAAACACAGTAACGTGGGGATAGACACATATGTAATAAATCAATCAAAAAAAAGAAAAAATGAAAAAAACAATAAACATAAGTAAGTAAACCAAATAGTGATTGTGCTAGGAAAAGAAGTAGAGCAGGATAAGAAGGTTGGGAATGTGTTGGGTAGGTTACAGTTTAAAATATGATGATCAAGATAAGCCTCATTGAGAAGGTGGCATTTCAGCAAAGACTTGAAAGAGATGAGGGAGGGGGCCATGGCCTATGAGGGGAAAGTGCCACGCATGCAAAGGAAGAAGGCACGGCAGAGCCCGCAGGGCACAAGTGTGTTGATGTAACCTGCTGCCTGTCACTACTTGAGCCAATTAAGCGGACAGGGTTGAGTCACATATAAGTGTTAATTCCAATGCTGCCATCAGTATGGGAGAGCAGCAGGTCATCCACAAAACACCTGCTCTGCAGCCCCCCATAAACCAGATGCTTATATAGGGTAGGACAAGGATTACACGGGGAAGAAGGGATTACAGGTATGGGGAAGTAGGAGGCTGGGTTGGTACTCCATTGTTTGGACAACAAAGTTGTCAATCTATGAAAATAGACTGCATTCCAAGGTTGAATCCCAGGTCCTGGGGTGAAGCCAACAACTCCTAGCCAGGTTAGAATTTCCTTTCTTTAACCAGAGCAAGGCAATCACAGTTAACAGAGCACGATTATATTTCCCATAAACATAGCTAGTTCCCAATATTCTATTTTTGCTCCTAACACAATGTATTCAAGGAACACAAGTCAGTCGGCCAGAGTGGCTAGAGCAGAGTAGCCACTGCAGGCTTTAAAATCCGTTTGCTGATTTGAAGGTAGACTGTGGTAAGCAAGAGTGGAAGGTCCCATTGGGAGGCTAGTGAAGCAATCCAGGTCAAAGGCAATGGAGGCTTGGATTAGGGGTGGTCGCAGTCCAGACTGTGAGAGGTTAGAGTATCCTAGATATATTCTGGAGGTAAAGCCAATAGCCCAGGAGATTAGATCTGACTTATGGGAAAAATGGAGGAGTCAAGAATAAATCCAGAGTAGGCACAACAGCTGGAGAGTGGAAGTGTCATTAACTGAGATGAGAAGCCTGGGAAGGAGCAGGCTTTGAAGATTTGGGGTTCATCTTTTAACATGCTGCAGGGGAGGTGGCAGTTAGGCACTTACAGGAAACATCCAGGAGACCATGAATAATCAAGATCTCCCTTAGACCGAGCTGCCAACATGTACTTGGCAGTCATGAGCTAAGAAATGGATTTAAAACCTGGGTACCATCACCAAGGGAGTATGAACAGTGGGACAATCCAGGAGTTTGGGGAGTAAAGCATACCATTTTTTTTCCCCAATGTAATACATGTAGAATATGTGCTTTAGGTCAAACTTACTGTTTTTCAGATTCAGAGAATAATCCATTAGAAAAGCATGTTTGCCTGTTTTTAAAGTTGAGGAGAACAAGTGTTTGCCACAGTGACCTAAAGAGAAATAGACATAAATGGGTGTCTTTAGGAACCACATTTGAAATCTTTACTGACTCACTATGTAAAGTAACCAACCTCAGATTTATCTGTTGGATGAACTTATTCCATTAATACATTAGCAGAGGTCCGGTGCACAAAAATTCATGCACTGGAGGGGGTGGTCCCTCAGCCCGGCCTTGCCTCATCTCACAGTCCGGGGCCCTCAGGGGATGTCCTAGTCAGGGCAACCTGGGTCTGGCCTCCCTCTACAGGAAGGCGCTGCCCCCATCACCCCGCTGCTGCTGCCACTGCCAACTACTGCGGCTGCTGGCCCTCGCAGCTGCCTCGGCTTTGTTCGAAAGGACGTCCATTGCCTCCCATGCACGCCCTTGACAGGGGATCTAGTCTGAAACCTGGGTATGTGCCCTGACTAGGAATCAAACCCACAACCCTTAGGTACACAGGACAATACTCAACCAACTGTGCCACATCAGCTAAATCATATGTTTTTAGATACAAATTGATCATGTACAAAGCATCTTATTTCTTTTTTTAAAAATTACTGATTTCAGAGAGAGGAAGGGAGAGAGAGAGAAACATTAATGAGAGAGAATCATTCATCGGCTGCATGCCCCCCTACTGGGGATCGAGTGCACAACCCGGGTATATCCTGACCAGGAATCCAACTGTGACCTCCTGGTTCATAGATCAATGCTCAACCACTGAACCACACTGGCTGGGCAGCATCTTATTCCTTTCTAAATAATCCTTTCTAAATGATCATTAAGTGGATGCAGTACTTAATATTTCACACATCTTGAAATATAAGTGCTTCTTGCCCTGACCGGTTTGGCTCAGTGGATAGAGCGTTGGCCTGTGGACTGAAAGGTCCCGGGTTCAATTCCGGTCAAGGGCATGTGCCTTGGTTGTGGGCACATCCCCAGTGGGGAGTGTGCAGGAGGCAACTGATCGATGTTTCTCTCTCATCGATGTTTCTAACTCTCTATCTCTCTCCCTTCCTCTCTGTAAAAAATCAATATAAGTGCTTCTTAAAGATCTGTTAAGGTGTTCAAATACAGCACTTTTTGTGAGAGCCCATTAGGTGAGCATTATGGTAAGTGCTTATACCTGCCCTTACTTCAGGAGCAACCTTATAAATAGGAACCATTATCTTTTTAGAAATGAGAAAACTTAATGTCAGAAAAGTTTAAATGACTTGTCTAAGTTACTGTCTAGTGCAGGGGTGGGGAACCTTTTTTCTGCCAAGGGCCATTTGGATATTCATAATATCGTTTGTGTCCCATACAAAATGATCAACTTAAAAATTAGCCTGCTGTATTTGGTGAAACATTTAATTAACTCACCTCTAATGCCTTGGCACGCTAGACCCAATGACTATTGGGGCCTTATATGGCTCATGGACCACATGTCCCCACCCCTGATCTAAAGCTAGGTATTAGCAGAGACAAAATTTGAATTCAGGTCTCAAAAGAGAAACATCTTAGAGTAAAATTTTAAAAATATTCATTTTTAAATTACACATTACCAAAAGGTGAAGAATAGCAACCTAAGTGAAGCAAATATTTTTTTAATGCAAAGGATTTTTTAAAATATATTTTATTGATTTTTTACAGAGAGAAAGGGAGAGAGAGAGAGCTAGAAACATCAATGAGAGAGAAACATCGATCAGCTGCCTCCTGCACACCTCCTACTGGGGAGGTGCCCAAACCAAGGTACATGCCCTTAACTGGAATCGAACCTGGGACCTTTCAGTTGACAGGCCGATGCGCTATCCACTGAGCCAAACCAGTCAGGGCACAAAGGATGTTTTTTAAAACTCAAAATTAGAAGAGAAAACTCACAGCATGGAATAAAATATTTGCAAATCTTATTGCTGATAAGGTACTTGTACATAGAATCTATAAATAACTCCTACACAAAACACAAATAATCTAACTTTAAAGTGGGCAAAAGACAGAGAACAACAAGTGGTGAGTATGTGGAGAGATTCAAACTCTCATACACACGCTATTAGGAATGTAAAACAGTGCAGCCACGTTGGGTAAATAGTCTGGCATTTCTCAAAGGTTTGAACAGCTGCCCTGGCCCTGACCAGTATGAATCAGTGATTAGATCATTGGCCTGTACACTGAAGGGTCCTGAGTTCAGTTCCCAGTTGAGAGCCCATACCTGGTTGTAAGCTGGATCTCTGGTCAGGGTACGTGCAAGAAGCAACCAATCAATGTCTCTCTCTCTCTCACATTGATGTTTCTCTCTCTCCCCCCCCCCCGCCCCCACCTCCTTCCCTTCCACTCTCTAAAAATCAGTGGAGCAGAAAATATCCTCAGGAGAGCCCTGACCGGTTTGGCTCAGTGGATAGAGAGCATCTGCCTGTGGATTCAAGGGTTCTAGGTTCTATTATAGTCAAGGACAAGTACCTTGGTTGCGGCACATCTCCAGTAGGGGGTGTGCATGAGGCAGCTGATTGATGTTTCTCTCTCATCGATGTTGCTAACTTTCTATCCCTCTCCCCTCCTCTCTGTAAAAAATCAATAAAATATATTTTTTAAAAATCTCTCGGGAGAGGATTAACAACAACAACAGCAAAAAAACATCTACCCTGACCAGCTTGCTCAGTTGATTGAAGTGTTATCCTATACACCAAAACGTTTCCGGTTCAATGCCCAGTCAGGGTGCATACAGGAGGCAACTGATCAGTGTTTTATGGTTTTTTTGCTTTTTCTCTCCCCCCTCCCCATCCTTCCTCTCTCTCACCTTTCTTTCCTCCTTCCCTTCCTTTCTCTATAAAAAATCAATAAAAACATATCTGATGAGGATTTTTAAAAATTATTTTTACCTGTTTAAACAGCTACCATGTGACCCAGCAATTCCACTCTTAGTATATACCCAAGAGAAGTGAAAACAGGTCCACACAAAAACTTGTACATGAATATTCATAGCAGCATTAGTCATAATAGCCACAAAGTAGAAATAACCCAAATGTTCAATGACTGATGAATGGATACACAAAATGTGGTCTATCCATACAATCGAATATTATTTAGCAAGAACAAGGAAGGAAATACCGATACATACAATACAGGTAACCCTTGAGAACATTATATAAATGAAAGGATGCTGACACAAAAGGCCACATACTGTATGATTCCATTTATATGAAGTGTCCAGAACAGGCAAATCTGTTGAGAAAGAGAATAGGTGAGTGGTTGCCTAGAGGTGGTAGGGAAAGGGGAAGGAGGGGTGCCTACTTGGGTACAAGATTTCTTGGGGTGGTGAAAATGTTCTAATAGTGATTGTGTGAATAGTTACACAGTTCTGAATATACTAAAAATCACTGAATTATACACTGTAAATGGGTGAATTATATTGTTATTAAAACTAGAGCACACCCAGTATAGTGCCCAATTTATGTCTCAGACAGTTACTACATTATGAGGTTTGTTGGCCTGACCTAGTAAATGGACCTGCTAGTATTCTTTCCGTCTAGGGGTGACAGGAAGAAGTTACCAAGACACTAAGGGCTCTGAGAACCAAACAGGTGGGAATCTCTGCCATAAACGTGAACCTCCCAAGTTGTACCTGCATTTTTATCTCTACGTGAACCCATTCTCACACTTTCCTTCTAGAATCAAAGGAAGAGAGAACTCTTGGTTTGGTAACCATTTCTCCACCATGCTCTCATAATAAGTCCCTCTTGTCCCTTCTAGGACACCAGGCTCCAGTAGTGACTTACCTACCACGTGTCCTGGGCAAACTCCCATCCTGCACTGCTCCCACCTCCTCCCATGCCCTATAAGCATGCCGAGCAAGGAACAGCAGCTGCAAAGAGGACGCAGTGGGCAGTGTGCCCGAGAGTTTGGCCATGGTGTGGCAGTTGTCAACAGAATTGCTCTTTCTCCACTGAAAACCAAAACCTCTACCTATCGGGCCATCTCTTGGGTCCTGGCCTTAAAAAACTCACGGCTGACTCCCAGCCTCATATAAATATAGCTCCACATGTGCTGTTTTATTTCTCTTACACTCCAGGGAGAAGACAGAAATGTGGGTTCCAGTCCACATAACGGAGGAAAAACATAGGAAGAAAATGAGAGAATCGGTTGTCGCAAGGCTGTGACATCCTGTCACTCACAGACACGAAACTGGTTGAATTATTCGAGTATTCTTAGCACTGCACCCAGATGAGGACACCACTTTTTGTAGATAGAACCTGCTTTATTTTTCACTGTAAACCTCCCCCAGTTATCGGTTCAATGACAGCCTGTCCGAGCAGCCCAGTGAATAGGTTTTATCTCTTCAGAGATTAGAGGAGGGCGTTCAAGCTTGACAGCCTCAGTAACGGTTTCTAACTTACTCCCTCTGAGGACCTTAAACAGGAAAGAGAGAAGGAAAGTGAAGAGAAGAGTTGCCAGTCACCTGAGCTGGCCACACCGCTGGCTGCCCAGTGACCTACAACCATATGCTTCTGTGGAATTGTGTCTGGGGGCCTGTGACCCAAAGTAAGATGCATTTGTTAACTTAAAAATGCATTCTAGGTCTGGCCAGTGTGGCTAAGTGTTTGAGCGTTGACCTATGAACCTAGGGAATCTAGGCTGGATTCCCAGTCAGGGCACATGCGTGGGTTGTGGGCTTGATCCCCAGTAGGACGCATGCAGGAGGCAGCCAATCGATGTCTCTCTCATTGATGTTTCTGTTTTTCTATTCCCTCTCCTTTCCTCCCCCTCTCTCTCTCTCAAAAAAAAAAAATCAATAAAAACATTATTTTTTAAATATATTTTTATTATTGATTTCAGAGAGAAAAGGAGAGGGAAGGAGAGATAGAAACATCAATGATGAGAGAGAATAATTAACGGGCTGCCTCCTGCACGCCCCATACTGGGGATCGAGCCCACAACTGAGGCAGGTGCCCTGACCTGGAATTGAACTGTGACCTTCTGGTTCATAGGTTGACGCTCAATCACTGAGCCATGCCAGCCAGGCCATTCCTATTTTTTTAAATCCATTTGAGAAGTTGCTATTTGAAAAAGTAAAAATACAGTCTATCTAATTAACAAGATCTGGTCTAGAAAGGGCAGGGGGTACTCCCTGGAAGGTGACCGCAAAGGTGGGCCGTTTCTGGTATTTACCTGGTGAGGCTCCGGTTCACTGAGGCAGGGGCCACTCTCTCACTGCAAAGCGGGAGGCCCCTCCAAGATCGTAAAGCACAACTCGTACTGCATCTGTATCTAGTTTTCTCCTCTCCCGCCTTGTATTTTTATCTTTTTTTTTTCTTTCCCTTCCTGGTGTTTCCATTTCTGCATGCTCCGTCACTGAGCCGTGATGCCTGTGGTTCCTCATACCTGTCACACCTGGGCTTTCGTGCCTTGGCACAAGCTAGGTTCCCTTTCCGCTCCAGTCACTGGAGGAGATAGAATTTGCCGCATCCTCTAACCTTAACCAAAAAAAATCCCTCTGCCTGTGCATCCCTCGGGTTTCAGCTTCAGGGCTGTGTCCTCACCTCTCCCTGTTGCCCAAAATCTAAATGATGTCACTTTCTTATTTTCTCAGCGTTGTTATTGCCTTTATAGCACCTACACAGTTTCTAATGATGTACTCATTATATATCCACGCGCTTTCACACGTTTACCTAAGTAACACCCACCTCCCCCCATGGACTGGAGGCTCTTTTGAGTCTCTTTTGTTTGGAGTTTTGTATCCATTGGGGCCTGACCTTCGGTAGGTACTCAATATATAGCTGACAAATGCATGACTTGCCTCCTCTGAGAAACGTTCTCTAGCTTTGAGCACTTTGTGTTAATGCTTAACTGTACTGTGGATCTCATCTCCCTAGGTGGTCAGCTCCGCGTGATTGCGGCTCACCTACCGAACCAACACCTGCCTGCTTCCTTCTCATACCTTACCCCGAGCTTGGCTCTGCCTGAGGCTCACACCCTGTGCCTTCAGATAGCTCTGCTTCTAGCTTTTTTTTTGGGGGGGGGGGGGCACGCTATCCCCTTGTTTATTTTATGTGTTTCGCTTTGGAGTAAATATTTGTCATGCCCATTGTTCAGTCACTTCCTTAATCCCTACTCATTCCAATTTTCTCTCCCCCAAAATAAAACACTGTCCTAATTCTTTAGCACCACATGTCAACTTAATAGGGTAGGATATTGAATTTGCTGGAGAGGTTTTAACACCATAAGGCTTATCAACAGGCTCTAAATCTGTTTACTGGGAAAGAAAAGATTATTAATTTGGACATAGAACCATTTATTTTTCTTTTTATCATGTCTTTCTCATATAGAACAATGCTTTATAGGTAATTGATGCTCAGGAACTGTTTAGTGGGTTGAACACATACCCAAAAAGAGAACTGGACTTAAGGTTAAAAGACATGACACAAGTTCTACTCATGATCCCATTGTTTGATGTTGTATTGGAAGCTCTAGCTGGTGCAGTAAGTAAAGGCTCAAAATGAAACTATCGCTGTTCATGACTATACTAGAGGCCCAATGCATGTAATTCGTGCAAGAGTAGGCCTTCCTTCTGGCACAGGCTTCCCTCTGGCACCCAGGACCTGGGCTTCCCTTGCTATGGGAAATTTTCAAAAAGAAGAGTAATGTTGGGGGGAGGGGCTTTTCTCCCAAATATTATGAAACCTCTTTAATTAAAACATCTCTGGAATACAAGAGTACAGAATTAGACCCCAGTAAAAATGGACACATGATAAAGATGGCATGGTTAATTTAATGAAAGGTATTGAAACAACTAGCCATTTATAACAAAATAAATATAGACTGCTACTTCTCTCCTTTTCCAAAATAAACTCCAGATGGAGCAGAGATTTAAATATAAAAATTAACCATAAGAGTCCAAAAAGAAACTATTTAAATAAATATATTTATAGTCTTGAAATAGGGAAGGCTTTCCTAAAAATAGCCCAAAACTCAGAAACCATAGCATATTTTTATTCTCTGTCTTGCATGGCACAAAACACCATTTAAAAAGATGACAAACTTAGAAAAAAATATGTGTAACACATATGCCAAGAGGATAACATCCCTAAAAATAAAAATGCTTTTTAAAATCAATTACAAAGGCAAATAACCCAGTAGAAAAAACAGGCAAAGCAGTTCAGTCAGGAAGCTCCCTGTTCCACTGCCCCCTCCCACCTTTATATAAATTCTCTGAATCACCTTTGCATAGAAAATAAAGTTTGAGCCCAATGGTCAGTGAATATAGAGCATCAGCCTGTGGACTGAAAGGTCCCAGCTTCGATTCTGGTCAAGGGCACATACTTTGATTGCAGGCTCCTCCCTGGCCTGGGCCCTGGTCAGGGTGTGTGCAGGAGGCAACCAATCAATGTGTTTCTCTCTAGTTGATATTTCTCTGTCTTTTCCTCTCTCTTCCACTCTCCCTAAAAATCAATGGAAAAATATCCTTGGGTGAGGATTAACCAAAATAAATAAGAAAATAAAAGTGTTTGTTTAAAAATATTTTCTTTTCTGATAAACCACTATAAGCAAAAGCAACAAATAAGAAACTGGAAAAAGTAAAGAGCTTCTAGAAATCAATGAAATAAAGACTAACGGTCCAGTCAGCACAGGATGCCAGCAAACGCTGACAAGGAAATGAAAGGAAACATGTCTCTCAACCAGTGAAAGATGCTCACTCTCACACTTAAGAAAAATGTAAATCCTGTATAATAAAGAGGTGATATGCAAATTGACCCTCATGCCCTCTGTCACAAGATGACCACCCCACATCATCACAAGATGTCCACCACAAGATGCCCACCCCCACGTTATCACAAGATGGTTTCCCCCACATTGTCACAAGATGACCGACAGGGGAAGGCAGTTGGGAGCAACCTGGCCTTCAGGGGAGTGCAGTTGGAGGGGGACCAGGCCTGTAGAGGAGGGTAGTTGGGGGTGATTGGGCCGGCAGGGGAGCAATTAGGTGTCAATCAGGCCAGCAGGGGAGCAATTAGGGGGTGATCTGGCTGGCAGGCAGCCAAGTGGTTAGGAGCCAGCAGTCCCAGATTCTGAGAGGAATGTCCAACTGCCAGGTTATGCCTGATCCCTAAACCAGCAGGGATCGGGCCTAAACCAGCAGTCAGATATCCCCTGAGGGGTCCCAGATTGGAGAGGATGCAGGCTGGGCTGAGGGGCACCCTCCCCCCCCTCAGTGCATGAATTTTGTGCACTGGGCCTCTAATTAAATAATAATAATTTTAAAATAAAAAATGTAAATTAAAATGGCAGATATGAGCCCTGACCGGTTTGGCTAAGTGGATAGAGCATTGGCCTGCAGATTGAAGGGTCCTGGGTTCGATTCTGGCCAAGGGCGTGTATGTACCTTGATTGTGGGCACATCCCTAGTAGGAGGTATGCAGGAGGCATCTGATTGATGTTTCTCTCTCATTGATGTTTCTAACTCTCCCTCTCCCTTCCTCTCTGTAAAAAATCAATAATAAAATATATTAAAATGGCAGATATGAAATGAACTTTTTTCCATAAAGAAGACCATCTTGAATTCATAGGTTATATACTATCAAAAGAAAAATAAAGACACAAGGAGCTTGATTGACTCATTAAACTCAGTACCTTTTCCTAAGCTGGTAATTCCAACAAAACCATTCCTTTGTATTATAGAGTCCATAGATCTTTAAAAAAAACGACCTTTTTTTCAAAGTCAGAAAGTTTGATAACTGTTTACAAGGTATGAGGAAACAGATACTCACATATACTGCTGGTGATGGCATCAGTTATTCTCCACGGAGAACAACTAGTGCAAGTCTAAAATGTACATTTTGATTCACCAGTCCCACTTCTAGAGTTTATTTGACATATATCCTTGCAAATCTAGATTCCCCATCCTAGCAGAAGACTGAAAGTTTGTTCTCTGGAAGAAGCAAAACGAAGAGTTTCTGTACACAGGGGATGCTAAACCACATTTAAGGTCACAAGTATCTTGGAAATAGGAATGGGCCCTGGCCAGGTAGCTCAGTTAGAGCAACGTCCAGATGCACCAAGGTTTCAGGTTTGATCTCTGGTCAGGGCACACACAAGAGGCAAACGATGAATTCATAAATAAATGGAACAACGAATCTCACTTACGCTCTCTCTCCTCCCCCACCCCCACCTTCCTCTAAAAAAAATCAATTAAAAACAAACAGTGCTTCCATTACCAGTCAGGGCACATGCCTAGGTTGTGGGCTCACAATCCCCAGTTGGTAACATGCAGGAGGAAGCCAGTCAACGGTGATGTTTCTCTCTCAATGTTTCTTTTTCTTTTTCTTTTTTCGAGGATGTTTATTAAAGCTGGGACAGTGAAACAAGGAACGGCCTACGATAGAAGCCACGGGAGAGACACTATGCAAGGAAGTGGCCTAGCCTGGGCTGCTGTGGCTCACTAAGGAGTCAGAGACAAGGGGCCTTGGTGACCGGGGCAGGGGTTAGCCTGGGGCCAGCTGCTGCTGTCCATAACTGCATATTTGCAAGCCTCGTGGGGTCCCCTAGAGTTTAGGAGATGCACGCCTGTGGGAAAGAGAGAGAAACTGCTGTGGGGGTGGGTGCTCCTTGGGCAGAGAGTGACTCTCATCCATGTTTCTATCCCTCCCTCCCTCTCCCTTCCTCTCTCTAAAGTCAATAAACACATATTTTTAAAAAGCTGACCAAAAAAAAAAAAGCTGACAAAACAGAAAATGTGATTGAGCATGAATGCTGGTCTCTCATCCTTTTGTCCTCACTCAGCTCCCAGGACACTGACAACCAAATCCTTACTTTCTGTGCAGAAATCTCAGGAGATTCTTTTCTGGAGAATCTGACAGTTCCCAAGACATAAACATAAGAGTTTTCACACATGCAGATTACCCTCCATTGAACCCCAAAGTCTGAAAGTCCTAAAAACCATATGCTCAGATATTCAAACAGATTTTTAGCCCTAGTCTTTTTTTTTTTAATATTCAGATGTTCCTCTTTTTTCCCCGCATAGCTCCCTTCCTCCCAGTTCCCACCCCACCCTCTGTCCTTACCCCCCACCCTGCTGTTCTCATCCATAGGTATACGATTATTGTTCAGTCTCTTTCCTCACCCCCGACACCCTTTTCCCCCAAAAAATTGTCAGTCCAATCCCTTTCTATGCCTCTGATTCTATTCTATTCACCAGTTTATTCTGTTCATCAGATTTTTTATTCATTTGATTTTTAGATTCACTTGTTGATAGATATGTATTTGTTGTTCATAATTTTTATCTTTACTTTTTCTTCCTCCTCTTCTCAAAGGATACCTTTCAGCATTTCATATAATACTGGTTGGGTGGTGATTAACTCCTTTAGCTTTTTTTTGTCTGTGAAGCTCTTTTTTTTTTTTTTAATATATTTTATTGATTTTTTACAGAGAGGAAGGGAGAGGGATAGAGTTAGAAACATCAATGAGAGAGAAACATCGATCAGCTGCCTCCTGCACACATCCCACTGGGGATGTGCCCGCAACCAAGGTACATGCCCTTGACCAGAATCGAACCTGGGACCTTTCAGTTTGCAGGCCAACGCTCTATCTACTGAGCCAAACTAGTCAGGACTGTGAAGCTCTTTATCCGACCTTCAATTCTGAATGATAGCTTTGCTAGGTAAAGTAATCTTGGTTGTAGGTTCTTGCTATTCATCACTTTGAATATTTTTTGCCACTCCCTTCTGGCCTGCAAAGTTTCTGTTGAGAAATCGGCTGACAGTCGTACGGGTTCCCCTTGTAGGTAACTGACTGCTTTTCTCTTGCTGCTTTTAAAATTCTCTCCTTGTCTTTTGCTCTTGGCATTTTGATTATGATGTGTATTGGTGTGGTCTTCTTTGGATTCCTTTTGTTTGGGGTTTTTTGCACTTCCTGGACTTGGAAGTCTATTTCTTTTACCAGGTAGGGTAAGTTTTCTGTCATTATTTCTTCAAATATGTTTTCAATATCTTGCTCTCTCTCTTCTTCTGGCACTCCTATAATTCTGATGTTGGTATGCTTGAAGTTGTCCCAAAGGCTCCTTACACTGTCTTCATATTTTTGGATTCTTTTTTTTTTTTTTGCTTATCCATTTGGGTATTTTTTGCTTCTTCGTATTTCAATTCTTTGACTTGATTCTTGCGTTCCTCTAATCTGTTGTTGGATCTCTGTATAATATTCTTTATTTCAGTCAGTGTATGCTTAAGTTCTAGTTGGTCCTTTTTCATATCCTCGAGGGTCTCATTAGATTTATTGAGGGTCTCACTAAGTTTATCAGTGGTTTCTAGAAAATTTTTGAAAAACCTTATAACCGTGGTTTTGAACTCTATATCCTGTCATTTGCTTTCCTCCTTTTCTATCATTTGTGATCCGTTCTAGTCTTCTTTTTTTTTAATTCTCACCCAAGGATTTTTTTCCCCATTGTTTTGTTTTTTGTGGTTTTTATTTTGAGAGAAAGAGTGGAAGGGAGAGAGGAGGAAGAAAGAGAGAGAGAGAGAAACGTTGATGTGGCAAAGACATATCCATTGGTTGCCTCCTACACATGCCCTGACCCTGACTGGGGATCAAGCCTACAACTGAGGTACATGCCCTTGACTGGGAATTGAACCCGAGACCCTTCGGTCTGTGGGCTGATGTTCTCACCACTGGGCAAAACCGGCTAGGTCTAGCCCCCGACTCTTAATCGTAAGCAGACAACCAAGGGTTAAACAGACATCTGAGAGGACCCTCTAAATGTGAGCTTTAGAGATCAAAATAAATGAATAGGGGGAAAGCAACATTGGAGAAAAAGACTAGGCAAGGAGATGAACATTTTAGAACAAATGCTGACATTCTCAGATAAGCAGATACTGCATCCATGAAGTAAAAACGGCATGACAGAAACGTAAGAAACTTCAGAAAATAAAGAATTCTCCAATACTAAAAACATAGCAGGAAAGGACTAGGAAGGTTGGAGAAGAACACTGAGAAAACCTCCCAGAAGGACAAGGAGGAATCACAGGAGAATAAGAAAGGGGACAACCCCAGAAGGTCCGACCTCCAAGCACGGAGGAGATGATCATCCACAGATATTCCAGAGAAATGTCCAGAACTGAAGGACGTGAGATCACAGGGTAAATGAGCCCACCGAGTGCCCAGTAAAATGGATAAAAATAAACCCACACTAGACGCAACATTATGAAATGCTAGAACACTCAGGAGCCAGACAAGATCCTACCAGCTCGCAGAGAGGAAAGGTCACATGAAGGGTGAGAAACCAGGATGGCTTCAGACTTGGCGGCAGCCATACCAAAGCCAGAACGCAGGCTGGAATACAAGCTCTTTGACTTCTGTCTCTATGACCTTGGTTTTTGTTGCTCACGGATGAATCCAGGTACTTAGAGGCAGTGCCAGACATGTACTAGATTCTCAATAAAAATTTGTTGAATGGCCCCACTGGTGTGGCTCAGTGGTTGAGCATTGACCTATGTGAACCAGGAGGTCACAGCGGGGGGCGTGGAGGGAACAGCCAATCAATGATTCTCTCTCTCTCATCATTGATGTTTCTCTCAACCTCTCCCTTCCTCTCTGCATTTAATAAAAATATTTTTTTTTAAATTGTTGAATGAAAGAGAACAATACTTTCAAAATCTGAGGAAACGTTTCTTGTCACCTGTAATCATCGCTTGAGAAATACCAGTCAAGTCCAGGGTAGAGGAAAGACATGGTTGGACGTAGAAGGACTCAAACACTCTACCCTCCGTGTACCTTTTCTCGGGAAGCTGTGATAGGATATGTTCCATCAAAACGTGAGACTACCAAAGAGAGGCCAGCAGCACAGGAAGTGGGAGCTCTGACGCTGGGTGGGCACGACGGGTCCTTGGGAAGATGGTGAAGAGACCCCAGGTGCTCGTTCTGCGTGAGAGGTAAAGCCGCCACACCCACCGCCGTGCAGCACCTTGTGCCTGAGAAGAGACAGCCCAGGTGTCCTGGCCCTGCTGCTTTTTAAAAAAATATATTTTATTGACTTTTTTACAGAGAAGAAGAGAGGGATAGAGAGCTAGAAACATCGATGAGAGAGAAATATCGATCAGCTGCCTCCTGCACACTCCCCACCGGGGCTGTGTCCAAAACCAAGGTACATGCCCTTAACCGGAATCAAACCTGGGACCCTATCCGCTGAGCCAAACCGGTCAGGGCCTGGCCCTGCTTCTTGCCTGGACTGTGTGCTGGTCTAGTGAGTTTCCTGCCTCCCTTCCATCCCCTGCCACCTGAATTCATAGACAGCATTCATTTCCCTCCAGTACCTACTCTGCTCTGACCTACTCCTTAGAGCAGGGGGTGGGGCAGGGTGGACTAGGAGAACACAGCCAACCCCAGTCATCTTGACCCCATTCCTGAGAGACAGCTGAACCAGCTCGCCCTGCACTGCAGCCAAGTGCTCCACCTGTGGTGACCCATTTCCCACATCCCGTCAGTCACGCTGTCAGGTCCACGGGATGGCTCCAGGCTTGCTGACCTGCCGGGAGGACTCACAGGACTCAGCCGCTAACTGTGCACAAGGCTTGGCTTTGTTACACCAAAGGATGCACAGAAAGTCAGCCGAGAGAAAGGGTGATGGGCAACGCCTAGAGGAATCAGGCTGGAGCCAGCAGTGGAGTCACCCGGGACACATTTCCTCCAGCATCGAATCCGTGACAGCGCACGTGGCAGGTGTCAACCAGGGAGCTGCTTAGGCACTCAGCCCCCAGGGCTTTGACTGGAGGCTGGTCACATGGGCCCCTCTGCCGGGCACACACCGAACTGCCAGGCTCCCAGAAGGGAAGCAGGCGTTCAGCATAAACCACACTGTTTGCACAGTTTATGCACAAAGGGCCTCTCAGCATTCAGGGCACAGCAGAGCCCTCCTGACACCCGAGCGCCCAGATGCCAGCCAAGGGCCAGCCTGGCTAGCAGGCCTTTCGAAGAGTCCCCTGCTGGGCCTGTCCTGTGAACTGTCCCCCAGTCATCGCTGATCTTAAAGGGGCTCCTATAAGCAATTGGAAACTGAAGGCAGACTATGACATGGAACCTCCACTCAGTCTGTATTTTCCTGGAAAACTTCCATTGGATGGTGGTACACTGCCCTGTCCTTACACGGTGAGGTCTGTGCTTGCCATTTAACTTCTGTATCTGATTCATTCACTGAGAGAGATTGTGGAAAGGTACACACCAACGTGGTAAAACCGCAGAGGAAAGCGAGGGAATGTGCGTGGGTTTTGCCCGCCAAAGCCCATTCTCCTTTCCCCATGGTCACAGTTGTCACCTGGCACAGGGCTTTCCACCGCTCGCATTCCTCGCCATCCCCTGCGGGTAAGTATGGCCATGTGACTGGGGTCTTGCTTACGGACCCGCAGCAGAAGCGATAGCAGCTCTGGGTCTGGGTCTGAGACTTCAAGGAGCCATTCCCATGCCTGCCGGCTGGCACCCAGCCATGCCGTGATGCAGCTTCAGCCACACGGTCGGTGAGATGCTCAGTGACAGCGGAAAGCAAAGACATAGGAATCAGGTTCCCAAGGGACGAGGTGGAGCGAGAGCTGCTCCGCCCGCCTGCACTGTTCACGTCAGACCAGCAGGTGAGAAAACGCCTTCTTTCAGGAGAAAAATTCTTCCTTCCGTGTTGAATGCCTTGTGTCCCTCCCGCCCTAATGACGCAAAATGATAACAGAAGACAGGGTGGGAGCCACTCACAGAGAGGCCACAGGCGCCGCTAAGATCTGCAAATTTTCTGTTTCTTAACCTGATGGGTTCGCTGGTATTGGTTTTATTCCCTTTTATTTTAAATCCTCACCTGAGGATTTTTTTTATTTCATATATTTTTCAGAGAGGAAGGGAAAAGGATGATAGAAACAGCAATGCTGAGCCCTAACAGGTTTGGCTCAGTGGATAGAGCGTCGGCCTGCGGACTGAAGGGTCCCAGGTTCGATTCCGGTCAAGGACATGTACCTCTGTTGCAGGCACATCCCCAGAGGGGTGTGTGCAGGAGGCAGCTGATCAATGTTTCTCTCATCAATGTTCCTAACTCTCTATCCCTCTCCCTTCCTCTTTGTAAAAAATCAATAAAATATATTTAAAAAAAAAAGAAACATCAATGCTGAGAATCATTGATGGGCTGCCTCTACACACCCCCTACTGGGGATCGAGCCCGCAACCCCTGGCATGTGCCCTTGACTGGAATCAAACCTGGGACCCTTCAGTCTGCAGGCTGATGTTCTATCCACTGAGCCAAACCAGTCAGGGCCAAGGATATTTTTTCCCAGTTGATTTTTAGAGAGAGTGAAAGGGAGACGGAGAGGGAGAGGGAGAGAGAGAAAAGAAACACCTATGTAAGAGAGACACATTGATTGGTTTCCTCACGTATGCTCCTGACCAGAGTTGGGAGCCTGCAACCAATGTACATGCCCTTGACTGGAATCACACCCAGGACCTTTTGGTCCACAGGCCAACGCTCTATGCACTGAGCCAAACCAGCTAGGACTATTCCCATTCTTTAAATGATATACATATATATTTTACATAGTCTTTTGCATATGTATATGTGGAATCCTTCCATAATTTTAATTTTCTTAAATTGGTTTTAGGGAGAGAAGAGAAAGAGAGATCAATTTGTTTTCCACTTAATTCCTGCATTCATAGGTTGATTCTTGTATGTGCCTGACCAGGGATCAAACCCACAATCGTGGCACATCGGGACAACGCTCTAACCACTGAGATACCCAACCAGTGTCTGCATCCTTACACAATTTGAAAAAGAAAGTTAAGAATATAGTAATAGCCCACCCGACATGGATCAGTGGTTGAGCGTTGACTAATGAACCAGGAGGTCATGGTTTGATTCCCAGTCAGGGCACTTGCCCCGGTTGAAGGCTCAGTCTCCAGTGTGGGACATGTAGGAGGCAGCCCATCGATGATTCTCTCTTATTATTATTGATGTTTCCATCTCTCTCTCCCTCTCCCCTCCTCTCTCTAAAATCAACTAAATATATATATATATATATATATATATATATATATATATATATATTAATGAAATACCTTTCATCCCTGTCACATTGGCAAATATTAAAAAGTTTGGGCCCTGTCCAGTTTTTCTCAGTGGTTAGAGTGTCGGCCCTCAGACCGAAGGATCCAGGTTCGATTCCTGGTCAAGGGCATGTACTTGGGTTGCAGGGCCAATTCCAGCCTGGGTCAGGGCTTGTGCAGAAGGCAATCCATTCTTTTTTTTTTTTAATTTGGTAATATCCAACATTGGAGAGTGTGTGGCAAAACTAGTAGCATCTTCATAAACTTTATAGGAATGTAAATTGATGTAAACTGTTTGGAATACAATTTTATATTATCTATAAAAAATGCACAGAGCAAGTAAAAAGAAAAAATACAATTTTTTAAATGGGCAAAACTTAACACTTCACAAAGACAACATTCCACTGGCCAATGATCATGTGGAAAGGTGTTCAACGTCAGCAGTCACCAAGGAAATACAAATAAAAGCATAACCATGCCCTTACGTTCCCCTCCCACGAGAGTGGCTACAATGAAGAGAGGACTGGAAAACCAAGTGTCAGTGAGGAAACGGAGCAACTGAAAGTGTAAATTGGTACGACCACTGCAGAAAATGGTTCTGCAGAACCTAAAACTCAGCAAACATACGAGCTAAAGCACATACACTCTGCTCCTGGGTGTATAACTGAAATGCATACTATGATTACCAAAAAAAAGCATACAAAAGTGTCCTTTATTATAGCCCAACACCAGAAATAGCCCAAATGTCTGTCAGCAGCTGTAACATGGTTGCACAGGTTGTAGCATGTTCATACATTTTCATTGAATACTACATAGCAATGAAAAATGACTACTGCAACAAAATGAATAAAAAGATCAAAAAAAAAAAATGGCCACTGCTACACACATCAACATGAGTGAATCCCACAGACTTAATGAGTAGAAGTAACCAGACACAGAGCAAAATAGGTAATCCTGCCGACCAGCATGGCTCAGTGTTGAGCATTGACCTATGAACCCAGAGGTCACGGTTTGATTCCTGGTCAGTGCACATGACGGGGCTGCAGGCTCAATCCCCAGTAGGGGGTGTGTAGGAGGCAGCTGATCAATGATTCTCTCTCATCATGGATGTTTCTATCTCTATCCCCCTCTCCCTTCCTCTCTGAAATAAATAAAAATATATTTTTAAAAAACACAGACAATACTAACTAACGGTGTCAAGTAGTGGTTATCTTTGAGGGAAATAATGATTCAGAGATGCTGGAAATGCTGTATTTTCTTTTGGGTGTGTACATATGGAAGACTTTATCAAGCACTACACTACACTTAGGATTTTCATATGTAACTTACACCCCAATAAAAAGTTTTTAAAAATCCAATCTATAATAATAAAAGCATAATATGCTAATTAGACTGGATGTCCTTCCAGATGAAGCCGGGTCTGCAAGGGAAGCCCGGGTCCTGGGTGCCAGAGGGAAGCCGGTGCCGACAGCTGGGGGAAGGAAGGCCTTCTCTCGCATGAATTTTGTGCATTAGGCCTCTGGTTGTCTAATAAACATTAAATGAAATGAAATGCCCTACCTAGCCCTACTGAAGTCAGGACAAGACTGTCCACGGTTTCTACGACCATTTAACATTGTACTGAAGGCATTAGCCAAAGCAACCAGACAAGAGGAAGAAATGAGATACATAAACATCAGAATGAAGGAAGTAAAACCTTTACTATTTGTCGATGTTATGATCAAGCACTTAGCAAACCCAAGAGAATCGAGTAGATCATCGCTATTAAGATAATGTAGTGTGATGGGGAATAAAATTACGTACAGAAACCCGAAGGCTTTGTGTGCACACATGCACAGGCGGTGTCACCGTGACCGTCCTCACACATGTCCTCTTGCCAGCCTTTCCCTTGGACGTGTGCTCGGGAGCACATCCTGGGTTTGAGTGTTTGGCATTTGACTGAAACTGCCAGGTGGCACTCCCAAACAGCTGCACGGACAACAACCCCCCCCCACCCCACCCCCGCCACACACACACCCAGCACACCGGCCAGCATCTGCCATGTGCCCTAGAGAATGTGCTTCTGCACAACTAGAGGCTAAACCAAGAAAGGGGAAGCCATGGGCACTAGGGAACAAGGATTCCAGGGGAGGAGAGTGGTGGGAGGATCCCGGGGAGGGCAGCGGGCCTAGGAGCAGGATGCTAGGCGGCGGAGGGAGGATTCCAGGAGGTTAGTGGGTGGTCGCTACTCTTCGGTGCCTTTTTGTTGTTGTTAATCCTCATCTGAGAATATTTCTTTCCATTGCCTTTTTTAGAGAGAGCGGAAGGGAAGGAAGTGGGAGAGAGAGAAGCCTAGCAACATTGCTGTGTCTCACATTGCTAATTGCCTCCCAAACACGCTCGGAACAGAGCTGGGATGAAACCTGCAACCCAGGCACGTGCTCTTGACCAGGAATCAAACCCACGACACTTTTGTGCCCAGGCCAACACTCTAACCTCTGAGCAACACAATCCAAGGTGCATTTCAGTGCTTTCAAAAATATTATAGTGTTGGTATTTGAAGGATCTGATGGAGACTGTAGGGGAAAAAAAGCATAAACAATGCAAATAAATAAGGACAGGGCAATTATTAATGGGTTAATTAAAGATTATCAAAGCAGGCCATGTAATGGATAGCTCTTGGCTCATTGAGCAAGTCTTACATATCCTTAATAACATAAACACTATCTATTTAACCAACATTTATTGTAAACTATAGCGGGAGGATGAGGAGCACAAGCAGATGCTGATGGTAGTAAAGAGCTCCATCTTCACATATCGTAACAGGAAATCAGTCGTATGTACTGGAAACTTTTTCAATAGCTGCATAGGCCTATTTATAAACTGCTAAAGGGGTCAAAAGTGGCTGCCTGCATGTCCCAGGCAGTGGAGGTGGGTGGCCAGCGAACCACTGGTTTTCATTATGAGTCTTTTAGGAAAATTTTATTTTTAAGCTATACATCGCCTTGAAAAAATGGCTTAAAAATCAATTTAGATTGTGATGATGTTACTGGGAAACCCCATTGGGCTTGGGCTGCCTGTTGCTGTGTCCAATAACAAAGGCAGGGTTGAATCATAGGCGTTTATTGAGAAGGCTAGCCAGCCAAGAAGACAGGGTGCTTACAAGCATCAAATTCTGTCTCCCCAGCAAGGTACAGGGGGCAGGGTCATAAAGGGGAAGGGGCGAGGGTGAGGCAGCCCTGGAGGTCCGCAGACGTCAGCTGTTGTCCTTAGTCCTCAGGCGATGAGGTGATGTTGAGGAGATAATGTGGCTGAGGTGATGTTTTGACTCCTGGTGGGGCTGTCCGACCCAGCTTATCAGTTCTGCTTGCTGGATTCACAGCTGAGCCACCTCCTCAATCACTTTGCACAGGTCTTGAAAAGGAAACTGAAGGAAAAACTTAACCCTCTGTCCACGTAAGTATATGTGCTCTAAGATTTAAAATAATTGTTTTTCCAGATTAATTCAGGTGCCCCGTCAATAAGAACAATGAAAGCACCAGCAAGTTCTGAAAATCTTGCTCTATTCTAATAATCCTATACATTTGGGAAGCGAGGATTCAAAATGGTTTGTGATCCGTACAGTAGGCTGGATTCAGGAAACAACCTCTCTGGGTTGCAGGCATCGGCACCGCACTCTGTAGTCAAACATGTCTCAGTAAAGTGCTCTGAGTCCTGAAACAACTGTTTAGCCACAATACAGATGCACAGTGTATACTCGGCCAGATTGTCAACCAGGTTTCAGTAAATTAAGAAGCATTCTTTTTTAAAAAAATGATTTCAGAAAGGAAGCGGGAGAGAGAGAAACATCAATGATGAGAGAGAATCATGGATCGGCTGCCTCCTGCACACCCCACACTGGGGATGAAGCCCACAACCCGGGCATGTGCCCTGACTGGAATCAAACTGTGACCTCCTGGTTCACAGGTCAAGGCTCAACCACTGAGCCACACTGGCCAGGCAAAAAAGGTGTGTTTCTGCCCGCTCTCAGCATCACTCCACTTCTCCATCCCCTGAGCAGCACATCCATCCCTCCTTTGTTCTTCTGTCTCTCAGAATAGCTCTAAAGACCTTGCTGTTCTCCTTGGGTTTTCTGCAAACCTCAGCAGTCTTCCCGACAGTGCTTGTCAGGGCTGTCATGTTGCAGGGTGCACCTCCAACGGCACTTTCCTTCATCTCTGTTCTGTCCCTCCTCTCAGAGTTAGCTGCACGGGAGGCTGCTTGGCCTCCCCGGCCCCCAGGCTCCCTTCAGCTGTGTCATGAGTTATGATTGGATGCATAAGCAGGATTTCCTTTGAAAGGAGCCCCCTCCTCGGGATGAGCTGTAGAACAGAAGATCCTTGATCAAAGGGTGGCTCGCTTCTGCTCACTGAAAGCCCAAAGCTAACAGAATGCCCTGAGCGCCATGAATGTGGATGTCCATTGCTGCGAAAACAGCAGGAACCCTCCAGGAGCAATTGAGCAGCTGTGTGGGCAGGTGCCTTTAGAGGTCAGGCGTCATCGGTGGGGAGGTCTGTTTCTGCTCCAGAAACTGGAGAAGTTGGCCGCGCTCCTCCACAGGGAGGTGAAGCGAATGATTCACACGCCAGGTTCCTTGTCCCGGAAGCCTCGCTTCTCTGGCTGGACCCGAGCCTTCCTAACTGCCTCCCTATGCCCGGGCTGGTGGCCCTCAAATCCCAACCCCACCGAGCCACCGGCCTCCACCTAGAACACAGATGTGTGAATGGCCGTCCCTGCGGCCCAACGCCTCCTGCAGGACAGACACCAGGCTCCCAGTCCAGGTGCCCAGCCTGCCCGCTGCCTCTCACCTTACCCCTCAGCCAGGTCCCCTCTGCTGGCATTCCTCCCTCCACCCTGACCAGCTCGATCCTTACCACTCACTCAGGTGGCATCTGCCCTCTGAAGCCTGCTCTCACCCTCACTGTGCTCCTCACACCCTAAGCCTATTTTCATCCTCACACCTTGTCTCGGTGTAGAACTGCCTGTTCTTGTGTCTGTCTCCCCAGCGGTGAGCCCCGGAGAGCAGGGACAGGTCCTGTGGGTCCGAGTCCCAGACTTTGGTCACTGTGTGCTGAGTGAAGGTCGAAAGAAATCTCTTGCCTCATAGGAGGAGCATTAGCAATGCCTGTTTGCTATTTTTTTCACCTACCTCATAAATTATTTTTGAACGGTTTAAATACTTTCTTATACTTATTTTTACCCAGAATGAAAAGAAACTAGCAATTCCTGTGATAAACAGTCCATTATTTGACTTTTTAATTATTTTATACCTCTACCAACTTCTAAATATTATACGAGGCAACTGATAATAAAAAGAAAACTATCAAACCATTAAACCACACCCCTCCACACACCACTCCAATCACCACCCTTCACAGCCTGCGCTTTTGTCTCGTTGGCCAGGACAGCGTCCCAGGGGAAGCCGGGGAGCCAGGACAGCGCTGCTCAGCTTCCCGGCCTCGCTGTGCTGTCCAGGGAGAGGCTGTGGGGATGACTAAAGAGACAGCTGAGTGTCTGCCACTGGACGTGTCTGACCCAGGAGTCCTGCCTCCGAGGCAACGGTTCCATCTCTTTGATTGGTGAGAAATGCATTACTCTTCCGAGGCCACACCCACCCAGGAAGAGCTTCCCGGGGATGCTGAAGGATGTTTCCACAGGCCATTCCGATCTTTGGTGGCAGAACACGGGACCCACCTCTCAGTAGCCTAATGACAAAGGGAGTATTGGCTCCAGAGCCAAGCCGCGAGGTGCAGGGAGAGGAGCGTGCTTCCATGCTGGCTCCTGAAAGCGCCTCACTGTCCACCTCACACCTCTGCTCCTGGAAACGTCCACACACCAGATGCACTCCCTATAACCTTGAATCTGAAAGGGAACGTCAGCTCTTCCCCACCAACTCTAGTTAGAACACTCCTGGGAAGGGATGATGGTGTCTGTCCTGAACCACGTCCCGTGAGACAGTGCTGCAAATGACCCCCTGAGGCAGGAGCCCAACAGTGCGGGTGCTGATGGTGTAAGAAGAGGAGGAGGAGCCAGCGTTGGGCCTGCAGAAGCATCACCATGCTGGTAGGTGACCACCCTTCAAGCTTTTGACCCACAGGCCTCGTTCCCCTGCTGCGTCACCACTGCCCCTGAAGCCCTAACAGCCCGTGGGACTGGGGGGCCAGAGGGCCCATGTGCCTGAGCTGTTGCATAGCAGACCAGCATATTTTAGACTCCGGCTGAGCGGGGCTCTGTCCTCACAGCGCTCTGAGCGGTGAGTTCTCAGGATGTGGCTAAGGCACCCCTCCAGCAGACCTCGCTCCGTGGGGGCCATTCACATCCCACCCCATCTCCCCAGTCGCAATGAGCCACTTGTTGGCCTATGCACAAGCCAGCCCTTGCCCAGGATTCCCTCCTTGGACACATGACACAAGCAGACAACTACACTAATAAAAGAGAAACGTGCAAATTAACCATCACTCCACTACACCCACAGCCACACCCCCAGCCAATCAGATGAGCATGCAAATTAACCCAACAAAGATGGTGGTTAATTTGCATACGTAGGCGCCCAGCGGCCTGGGTCCTGAGAACATCATTGGCACCCAGGTCACTCCGAGGTAGGCCCTGTGTAGGCCCTGTGCAGCCTAGGAAGGGCCTGAGCCAGGGGGCTCCTGGGCAGGACCGAGCCTGGGATCCCAGCTGAGGGAGCCCCTTCCCAAGCCTAAATCCTGGGCCAGAGGCTTTAGGCCTGGGCAGGGGTCAAGGTGGCAATAGGTGTGAACTACAAAGGAAACGCCTTTTCTGACCACTCATCGGCTAAGCTCCCTATATGCCACCAGTAATATTCTTAGTAACTTGGGTAATAAGAATCCCTAAAGGTGATCTAGGGTTTTCCCACCACACTCATGGAGAAAAAAAAAATGAAGGTCCACTGCTACAGGGCTAAGAAATGTCATATCCTGCCCTAGCCAGTTTGGCTCAGTGCATAATGCCTCTCAGCTTGCTGACGGCAGAGTCTGGGTTCAATTCTGACCAAGGACATGTACCTTGGTTGCAGGCTCCTCCCTGGCCAGGGCCCTGGTCAGAGCTCATGCAGGAGGCAACCAATCAAAACGTTCCTCTCACTTTGATGTTTCTGTCTTTCCCTTTCTCTTCCACATTCTCTAAAAATCAATGGAAACATGTCCTCAGGTGAGGATAAAAAAATAAAGAAATGTCATCCCACAAAAGACACATCTTGAAAATGCCTGAAGAAAGTTGTCATTTTTTCATGGTGAAGGGAGTGGAGTCCATGTTGATGAAAACACCTTGGTGACTGGCAGTGGCTGCAGCAGTGGGGTGATGGAGCTGGTGCCTTCCCCTGATCAGCCCAGTCGCCTCCCACAAAGGGAGGCCAGACTGCAGCTTGGGCCCGCTCCCCAAGGAGAGCAGGGAGCGGGCCTAAGCCATCAGTAGGACATCTCCTGAGTGCTCCCAGTATGTGAGAGGGGGCAGGCTGGGCTGAGGGACCCCTTCTCCCCCAGTTCACAAATTTCATGCACAGGCCCCTAGTTTCTCAATATAAAAAATTGCTTCCTTCTGTTCTTTTACAAAGACAGCTTTGTTACTACTCCGTGAAAGGCTGGAAGTTTTGCCACAAACGTTTCTGGGTGAGACATTAATGATGGTGATCTAGATCGTTGTTCACATAATTATCTCTTCCCTGATTCCCCTGTTCACCTTGTGCCCCAAAGCCTTTTCCAGTTGGAGGCCCAAATACAACCAACCAACTGGCCACTAGATGGCGCCAAAGGTCCATCACTGCCTTTAGGCTGACGCTTCCAACCTGCATTCACATACAGCAGGTCCTTGATGGGTCTTTTCCTTCGAGGTGGTTTCATTTTAACATGATCAGGGAAAAACACGTTTCCTATCTGGGACCGCTGTCCATGAAGTGTGCCGGTGTCCCCGTGGATTTCCGCCCACATCACAGAGCTGTGCGCAGGAGGTAATGGCCTGTCTACACCGTCCCAGTGTGAGTGCTTGTGGTTGTGAGGTCACCTGCGATGGGAGGGCATCCAGGCTGGTCTCATCCTTGAGACCCTCAACTGGAATCAGCGGGTTGGAAAATCATTATCTGACTTGTTGTTATTCGTCATTCTTAGTTGTCTGGATAGCTCAATTTATTTCAATATTTAATGTTAGAAATGTTTTGGATCTTCGTTTTAAGTTTGGTGATGTTTCTATGGCCATAAATATGCTGTAGGAATGTAACTCTTGTTTATAACCATCGGCCTAAGGTACAACTGGTTTTGTTATGCTGCATTGTTTTGTTTAAAGTCAAAGTTTCCAAGAACCTATCGTCGGTGTTAAATGAGGGCTTATGTACTCATTCATGCCCCATGTTAGGTGGCCACCTGCCACGGGCCAGGTCCTGAGCTCGTCTTGGGCCAAAGAGGTGAGAAAGACGTCTAATTTCAGTTGGGCCCCCGGGGCTAACAGCTGCAGAAGAGGCACCTGGAGCAAGTTTGGCCACGGAGCCATTCCCCACACAGCCGCAGGTGACTCCAAACTGAGCTGAGCTTGGTAAGCAAGCATCGACCTGCAGAATCGGTGAAGGGTGTTGGAGGTGGAGGAATTGCTCTGAGGTTCCAGGCACATTTGGGGAGCAACTGAGAGTGGACAGATAAACGTCCTGAGAGAAGATCAGGACCAGACTGTCAAGCCCTTGCATCGCTGCAATAATCAGGTGGAGGGCGAGGGGCTGAGAGGACGGAGGAGGGAGACCAGGAAACAATGCAGCAGCATGTTCTTGGTGCCCACCCCCACACACACACTTTCATGTTCTATTCTTCCTCCCTTTCTATCAATTTCTCTGCTGTATTCTTAAATTCCAAGCCACCTGGTCAGGGCTGACAGTGGTTCCTCCTCCTCGGGAGGGGGTGTGAGCAGGGCCTGTGGGGCCTGGGTGACATGTGGGTGTCTGCAGCCGGCATCCCAGATCTGAGAGCCCCGAGGTCAGAGGTCAGGCATGCAGATGGGGAGGATGAGGCTGGAAGAACAAGGGGCCCAGGGGAAGGATGAGCTGGGCAGCTGGGACCCTGGGCTTTGTCACCCCGTGAGGGACTGCTGGTTTGGTGTCCCGGGAGTCCTGCTCTGGGCAGGGGGCAGATGAAAACAGGAACATAGGACAGATAAACTCAGAAAGAGCCAGATGAAGGTGGCCATTACTTGGGACCCTGAGCATGAAGAGACAGGACACTTGAAAGGAAAAATCCACCAGACTTGGCAGCTGGCAGAATGTGGAGGTTGAAAGATGAGTCAGATGACTCAGGTTTGGAGGTGAGTTCAAGGGGAAATGATGTTCATGTTCGTGGCCAGGACTGCTGGTTCCTTTAGAATTAAAGAACTATCTGAACTGGGCCCATTCCTTGTTTGCATCTTTATAGTTTGCACCAGCCCCCTCCACCCGTGCCCTGCACGCACGCGCACATACACACACACACTGGAATGCAAGCTCCTCAGGCTGCTGCCTAAGATTCCTCCAGTTGGGTGGGGAGGGGCTCAGTGCACACCTGTCCACTGCCTGACTCAGAGCAGGCCCCTCCATGGGGCTTCCACCAGAGACTGGGGAGGTAGGAAAGAGATGGGGAGGGAGAGTCCTGCCACCCAGGTGCCCCCTCCCTGCATCCCCCTCGAAGGCCAGCCTCCTGTTCCCAGCTTCCTTTCCCTCCCAGTTTCCAGCCCTTGGGCTTCACACAGACCGCCATCCTGTACCTGTCCAGGCACACACAGGTCCCTTCCTTCCCATCCAACCCTTCCACCAGTTCTCGCTCACATCCCCAGCACCCTGTTTCCTGGGCACCCGTCCACTTGGATGCCCCACGGACATTTAGGCCCATCATGGATGACACGGAACAGTCACCTGCCACGCCACGTGACCACAGCCCCGCCCATGTAGGATCCTGCGGGCTCCATGGCCTCGCCCAGCCTGCTATCTCGGTCTCTCCCAAGCCTGCCCGCCTCCACACACCAGCTCTGCAGGTGCAGGCCTTCTCAGGTCTCGCTGGTCCCAGTGCCACCCACACCACAGTCAGCGTGGCTGCGGGTCTGACTAGGCTCCCGGGAAGGCCCCCAATGTCGCCTGTGACCCTCGGGCCACATGGCAAGCCCCTAGCCCAGCGCCCTGTGCTTTCACTGCCGCCACCTCCTCTGAGCCGACTGTGCCTCGTTCTAAAGTATGCACCACTGAATTTTCCTGCATGACTTGACTGAACACACCTCCTAGGTCTTTGCTAAACAACATCCATTTGTAAAGAACAGCTTTATGAGGTATAATTGACATGTGCTGCAAACTGGACATGTTTGAAGTGCAGTTTGATACGTGTCAGCACAGGCAGGCTCTAACCATCCGAGAGATGCAAATCAAAACAACAATGAGGTACCACCTCACACCTGTCAGAATGGCTGTCATCAACAAATCAACTAACGACAAGTGCTGGAGAGGATGCGGAGAAAAAGGAAGCCTCCTTCGCTGCTGGTAGGAATGCAGACTGGTGCAGCCATTGTGGAGAACCATGTGGCGTTTCCTCAAAAATTTAAAAATGGGCCCTGACCAGTTTGGCTCAGTGGATAGAGCGTTGGCCTGCGGACTGAAGGGTCAGGTTCAATTCTGGTCAAGGGCATGTACCTTGGTTGCGGGCACATCCCCAGGAGGGGGTGTACAGGAGGCAGCTGACCCATGTTTCTCTCTCTTTGATGTTTCTAACTCTCTATCCCTCTCCCTTCCTCTCTGTAAAAAATCAATTAAATATATTTTTAAAAAATTTAAAAATGGACCTGCCATTTGACCCAGTGATCCCACTTCTAGGACTATATCCCAAGAAACCAGAAACACCAATCAGAAAGGATATATGCACCCCTATGTTCATAGCAGCACAATTCACCATAGCTAAGATTTGGAAACAGCCTAAATGCCCATCAACAGATGAATGGATTAGAAAACTATGGTACATCTACACAATGGAATACTATGCTGCTATAAAAAAGAAGGAATTCTTACCATTTGCAGCATCATGGATGGAACTGGAGAGCATTATGCTAAGTGAAATAAGCCAGGAAGTGAAAGAAAAGCACCGCATGATCTCACTCATTTATGGAAAATAAAGAACATTATAATCCTGATAAATAAAAAGACAGACACAGCCCTAACCGGTTTGGCTCAGTGGACAGAGCGTCGGCCTGCAGACTGAAGAGTCCCAGGTTCGATTCCCGTCAAGGGCATGTACCTTGGTTGCAGGCACATCCCCAGCAGGTGGTGTGCAGGAGGCAGCTCATCGATGTTTCTCTCTCATCAATGTTTCTGACTCTCTATCCCTCTCCCTTCCTCTCTGTAAAAAAATCAATAAAATATATATTTTAAAAAAAAGATAGATACAGAGACAGAGAAGCATGGAACATACTGTGAAATTACAGTGATTACAGTGGGAAGGATGGGCAGTGTTGTGGTGGGAGGGGAGGAGGTAAGAGATCAACGGGAGGACTTGTATGCATGCATATAAGCCAACGGACACAAGACACTTCAGGGGAGGGGGAAGAGAGCTCAGGGCATGTGCGGGGGGGGGGGGGATAAGAGAGGCAGGGGAAGGTCAATGGGGAAGGGAAGGAGATATATGTATTAATATCTGTAACACTTTAAACAATAAAATTAAATTTTAAAAAAAGAACAGCTTTATGAGGTATAGTTGACATATGCTGCAAATTGGACATGTTTGAAATGCAGTTTGATACATGTCAGCACAGGCAGGCACCTGCGAACCATCACCTAGTGAGCAGCTTCATCACCCACAGTGTCCTCTGCCCTCCTGGCCCCATCAGCCCTGTCCCTGGCGTGTACGAAGCACACACAGCCACTGATCTGCCTTCTGACGCTACAGATTAGTTTGCATTTTCTAAAATTGTATTTAAGTGACTGGCATCTTTCCCTCAGCATAATTAACTTGTGCACAGAACATTTACCAAGATAAATTTGAAAGAATTGAAATCTTGCAAAATGATCTCTGATCACAATGGAATCAAATACTAGAAACCAGTAAAAGATATCTTGAAAACCTCCCAATGTATGGATACTAATACATTTGTAAATTGCCCATGGGTCAGAGAAGAAGTGGAAAGGGAAATTAGAAAGCTGTTTACTTTGATAGACATGTACAGAGCAGTTACTGTATGCCAGACCCTGTCCTGACCATTTTCAAAACCAGAAGTAGCTCATTTAATCCTCATAACAACCTTATGAGGAAGGTAATCGCATTCCCATTTTACAGATGCTGAGCCTGAGGCACTGAGAGGGTAAGTGACTTGCCTGGGTCACACGGAAGAGAAGTGGCCGAGCTGGGATTCAGGCACCTGGATCCAGAGTCTGTGCCTCCTGTCTCAATCTAATGGAGGGACACTGAAGGCTTCCAATGGAGGAGGTTTCAAATGTCAGCTTAGCCCTGACCAGAAGATCACTTAGGGGCAAGTTCAACAAAATGTAGGAGCTATGTCTGCAGGACTTGGCGAGGAGTTAGAAATACAGAGTTGAGGAGGCAGGAAGAGGCTGGGCAGCAAAGGAAGTGAGGGGGAGTGGACAAGTGGGGGTTGGAAGGTTCAGTGAAGTAGGTGAGCCATGTGGTGCATGCTGGGAAGGGGGCGCCCAAGTTCTGAGAAGTTTTTCATCTCAGGGCAAGGTGGGGGTGGGAAGGGGTTCCTAAGGAAATACTGAGCTGAAGGTCCATGAGGACGTAATTAGAAGAAAAAGGGAGGCGAGGGGGAATGGTGTTCCAGGCTGGAGGAGCAGTGCTCGGACAGTCCTGTGGGGTGATCATGGAGTGGGGCTTAACAAAGAGTGAACAGAGGATAAATGGGCAGGCGGGGTGCCCTGCGGGGCTCACAGGGCCAGGAGCGATGGGGTGTCAGTGAGCGTTTGGGGAGTGTGTGGAGGAGGGATTGACAGGGTTAGAGCTGTGTTCTCAAAGCTCCATCTGGCCACAGGGGGAGACAGACCTGAGCAGATAGATGCAAGGAGCAGTCAGGTGGCTATGGAGGTCTTCCAGGTGAGCGGATGCTTGTGTGGACAGTGGTGAGGGACCTAGGGAGGTGGAGGGTGGGGGGTGGCAGTGGAGAGAAGTGGGGGGATCCAAGAGGTATTTAGGCCCTAACTAGTTTGGCTCAATGGATAGAGGGTCGGCCTTTGGACTCATGGGTCCCAGATTCGATTCCAGTCAAGGGCACATCCCCAGTGGGGAGTGTGTGGGAGGCAGCTGATCGATGTTTCTCTCTCATTGATGTTTCTCTCTATCCCTCTCCCTTCCTCCCTGTAAAAAATCAATTATATATATATGTATATATATATATATATATATATATATATATATATATATTTTTTTTTTTTTTTTTTTTTTAAATAGGTATTTAGGAGGTACGAATGGCAGGGCTCACCCAGTTCCCCTGTAGGGATGCTTGGGGTTCTAAAAGCTGGGGGTGGGGGAGGGGGGGACCATCGCCTGGCTAGTGAGCCCTGGAAGAATGCCAAGTATGTGGGGAAGTGGCCTCGGTGACCAGGTCTGGAGTCCCAATCTGGGTGGGCTGTTCTGCTCCGGGAGCTCCAGGGTGAGTCTGCAGAGGAGAGACAGGTGGGGGTGGGGGCAATGGTGGTTACCCAGGGATCAAAGAGGTCAGGCAGGGTGAGCTGGAAGGCAGAAGCATTTGGGAGGTGGGAGGGACAGTAAAGCTGGAGCTTGCTGAGAAGCAAAGGTTCCCCGTGGCTTCGTGGCTTCTCCGCTGGAGAGGGGTGGTGAAGGCTCCTGAACAGAGTTTCACCGCAGGCGTTTGGAATGGCTCCTGTACAGGAAATCTTAACCCCCCTGGGCCCCTGCAGAAGTGGGCCAGGCTCCAAGTTAGGGGAGCAGGGAGAGGGGGAGGAGGCACGTGGTGACGGGAAGTTGCCGCTTCAATTGCTTCTCCTTCCTCTTCCTCCTCGCCCTGCCCCCAGCCCAGGCCGCCAGGAAAACCCAGGCTGCGAGCAGGAGACACAGCTGGAACGACCCCAGCAGGTGCCTAGCAACCCCACCACGTGGTGGGCCTCGCCATCCCATTGTTTTCTGTTTCAACGTGACTCGGGTCGCCCCGCCTGGACTTCCCACACTTCTAACGTGTCTCAAGCCCCAGTTTAAAAACCTCGACCTTAGGGAAACCGGGGAAGGCGGGGGAGGGGACGTGCGGTCAAGTTTGCTCACTTTCTAAGACCCCAGACCACTGGTTCCCAACCTCGGCTGCACATAGAATCACCTGGGAATCTTCTTAAAAATCCTGATTTCTGGGCCTCATCCTCCGGAAATTGTTTCTTTACTAATGTTGCCCCAACCGGGTGGGTGCGGGGAGGGGGAGGGCCAGCGGGAGGGTGGGCTGCTGGCGGGGCGCCCAGGTTCCTCACCCCGAACCCCCGCTGGGGAGCGGCCAGGGGTCCGAACCCCTCTCCTGGCCTGGTCCAGGGCGCTGTGAATGGCCATTTAGGAACTGGCTTTGGGCGCAACGTGATCACCCTGGCCGTGAGTTGCTTTAAAGGGATTCCTGGAATTACCTAGATTGATTTCTTTAAAAAACACGTGCTTTATCGACAGGTGTAGCTGGGGGCGCAGCCTTCTGTTCACCAAGCGCTGGGATGCCGCACTGAGGATGCCTCGGAGCGGGAAGATGTGGCTACGGGGAACCGGGGTGCTGCGCAAGCGTTTGGGGTTTCGGGGATGTGCGCTCGCCCCCGTCCGCAGGGTTCCCGCGCGCAGCCCCGAAATCGGGCACCAGCCTGCGTCCCCGCCCGCCCCCCAGCATTACCTCCGCGCGCCGGGAGGGCGGGGCACCGGGGGGGGGCACCCTTCGGTGGAGGCAGGAACCAGGGGTCCATTGCCCCCGGAGCACATGCCCTGCCACCGCCCATACACCGCCCGGGGGGCTCCGCACCCTGCAGACACATGTCCGAATCCCAGGGGCCTGAACCCACACGCGCCGCCAAAGGGATGCGGTCCCGCCTCCCCACGCCGGCCCTGGACACCCCACGGCCGCCCCGTCCCCCAGGCCGCGAAACGTGCCCCTGAGGCTGGGGTCCCGGTTCCGGGGCCGCGAGGACCGCCTGCAGGAGCCTGGGGGGTCTGCCCTGCCGGTAGTGCACGCAGCTGACGCCAACCGGACACCCTAAAACCACAGGTTCACTTTCTCGGACATCACCCACGCGCGAGCGCCGGCCCCCACTCCGGCCCTCGGCCCCGCGGGGAACGGCCGGCCCGCGTGCGCGGGACGGAGGGGGCGCGGGGCGGAAGGGGCGCGAAGGGGAGGGGGCGCGGAAGGCAGGGGGCGGGGCAGGGCCCGGCGGGCGCCGCCGCGGGCGCCAGACCTTCCCGAGAGTTCCGGGCCGCGCATGCGCGCTGCGGCGGCGGTTGGGGGTGGTGCGGGCGGCGGCCAGTGCGCAGGCGCGCGGCCGCGGCAGCAGTTGGGGAGGGCTCTTCCGGAAGGTTCCGGAGGCTTCTGGAAAGGCGCCGCGCGCGCAGGGCGGGCCCGCGTCTATATAAGGAGGAGCGGGCGCCGTGCACCAGTTGGTTCTGCGTCTCCGTGCGGTGTTGCTGTGGCGCCTTTGCGGATCCTTAAGCCAAGGTGAGGGGGCGCCTGGGGGCCTCGGGCGGAGTGAGGCGGGGGACATGAGGCTCAGGGGCGAGCGGGCGCGCACGGGGCGGCGGGCAGGGGGGCCCGGCCCGGAGCCCCTCGGCCCCGCGGGTGCGGGCAGGCTCGGTGCGCGGCGGAGGCCTCGGCCTGCTGCGGGCCCGCACCCCCTTCGGGAATGGCCGTACGGCGGGGGCCCTGCGGGAGGGAGGACCTCCCCCCGCCCGGAATGCTCCTCCCGGACCCCGCCCGCGGGTTCCAGCCGCAGCGAGGCGGCGCCCATTGCCCGCGGCAGGCGACTTGGGCTCGGGTGGCGCGCGCCCCTGGGAGCGGCGCGGCTCGGAATGAGGTCATCCCTTTGTCGGCAGCCTCCTGTTGGCGTGTCCCCGCAGTCTCGCGTGTCCCTGAAATAAAGCCCCAAACACACGGGGCGGCCGCGGTTGGCGCCGCAGCGCTGCTGGGGACGTCCAGCTGCGCGCGGTCCCAACGGGCTGCCGGGGTCGTTTGCAGATGCCGGAGGAAACCCAGACTCACGACCAACCCATGGAGGAGGAGGAAGTGGAGACGTTCGCCTTCCAGGCGGAAATTGCCCAGTTGATGTCACTGATCATCAATACTTTCTACTCAAATAAGGAGATCTTCCTGAGGGAGCTTATTTCAAATTCATCCGATGTAAGTCGCCTTTTCCTGCAGAGTTGGGCTTTGGTTTGGGCATCGTTTCGCCACCTGGGGCTCTTGTGTTTTAACAGCGTGCATTTTTTTTTTTTATAGGCTCTGGACAAGATCAGATACGAAAGTTTGACAGATCCCAGTAAACTAGACTCTGGGAAAGAGCTGCACATCAATCTCATTCCCAACAAGCAAGACCGAACCCTCACTATTGTAGATACCGGAATCGGGATGACCAAGGCCGATTTGATCAATAACCTGGGTACCATCGCCAAGTCCGGGACCAAAGCATTCATGGAAGCCCTGCAGGCTGGTGCAGATATATCCATGATTGGCCAGTTCGGTGTCGGGTTCTATTCAGCCTATCTGGTTGCTGAGAAAGTGACGGTGATCACCAAACACAACGATGACGAGCAGTATGCCTGGGAGTCTTCTGCTGGAGGGTCCTTCACGGTTAGGACTGACGTAGGTAGGCACCTGATGGCATAGTTTGCTGGGTAAGCCAATGGCTGGAGACAGGGGTGTGTGGGCAGTGAACCCCGAAGAGGCTGTGAAATAATGCCCAGCGTTGGGGAGCCAACTGGGGAGCAGCGATAGTGTAATAAATATCCTTAACATGGAGATTATCTTGGGCGAGGCAGTTAACTGCTTGTGGGACTGACTCCGTTGAGGAATACTAAAGCCTGCTTTGTAAATTTGTTTAAAAAGTGTTAGGGATGGCGATGAGAGCTGAATAGACTGTAGTTTTTTACCCTCATTTGGCCATTGAGATCGAAATTGAATTAGTTTTCCTGCTTCTCTTCCAGGGGAACCCATGGGTCGTGGAACCAAGGTTATCCTGCACCTGAAAGAGGACCAGACTGAGTACTTGGAGGAGAGAAGGATCAAAGAGATCGTGAAGAAACACTCTCAGTTTATTGGCTACCCCATCACTCTCTTTGTAAGTTATGTAGATAACCAAAGCAACTGAACTAAAATGTTTAGTCCTTTAAGATTTGTTAAGGTAAAAACCCAAATTTCCAGTGGTTACTAGACTAGTCTGAAGTTCTTAACCGCCAAGGTTCCCAGGGCTCTATAATAATAAAGGTGTGATATGCTAATTAGATCCAACCTTCTGCTATGAGTCCCTGGGTCCGGAGTGCCAGAGGGAAGCTGGTTCTGGCAGCCACTGACACCTGGGGGAAGGAAGTCCTCTTTATCCTCCCCCCCTCCCCCATCAAACTTTATATTAATGGGTCTCAAAATTCCATGACAGGTTTTTGGTCATGTTTCCATTAAAAAGCATTAATTTTAGAAATTAAAAAAACTGCCACACACAAAAGAATCAAATGGTACAGAAAACTTTCTAGGAAGGCCTACTCTTGCACGAATTTCTTGCATCAGGCCTCTAGTATTTAGTTAAAAACATCAAGTACTCAAGAGAAGTTTCTTGGTTAATGTTTCTCAGCTAATGGAGGCTTTGGTATATAGTCTTTACCTTCATTTAGTTAATTTTTTCATTCTAGAATGTGACTGTCTTTTTTTGCAGGTGGAGAAGGAACGTGATAAAGAAGTCAGTGATGATGAGGCTGAAGAAAAGGAAGAGAAAGAGGAAGAGAAAGAAAAAGAAGAAAAGGAGTCCGAAGACAAGCCTGAAATTGAAGATGTTGGTTCTGATGAAGAGGAAGAAGAAAAGAAGGATGGTGACAAGAAGAAGAAGAAGAAGATCAAGGAGAAGTACATCGATCAAGAAGAACTGAACAAAACAAAGCCGATTTGGACCAGAAATCCTGATGACATTACTAATGAAGAATATGGGGAATTCTACAAGAGCCTGACTAATGACTGGGAGGATCACTTGGCAGTGAAGGTGAGTGACTGCCGAGTGCGGCCAGGCCAGTCTGCCTCTTAGGTTCTGTCTCAAGTAAATTTTCTCAGCCCTTCTCCCACAGTGCTTTGAGTTAGGGAACTGCAAGTGTTTATCACTGGTTATGACTTAGCATGTGTTTTATTACAGCATTTTTCAGTTGAAGGACAGTTGGAGTTCAGAGCCCTTCTTTTTGTCCCAAGACGTGCTCCCTTTGACCTGTTTGAAAACAGAAAGAAAAAGAACAACATTAAGTTGTATGTTCGCAGAGTTTTCATCATGGATAACTGTGAGGAGCTGATCCCTGAATACCTGAGTAAGTAGAGTTGGGTATGAAGAATGACCATTGCCCTGGCTGGTTAGCTCAGTGGATAGAGTGTCAGCCCACAGAATAAAGGGTCCTGGGTTTGATTCCAGTCAGGGACACATGCCCGGGTGGTTGGTTTGATTCCCAGTACGAGGCATGCAGGGGCAGCCAATCAATGATTCTCTTTTCACCATCTCTCCCTCTCCCCTCCTCTCTGAAATCAATAAAAATATATTAAAAAAACAATGACCACTGTTACTGGTTAAGGTCATTCTTAAGCATGGGGGGGAAGGGGGAGTAATTCATCTTTGGTTTTGTAGGCTTGCTCGTATTTGATTGATTTTTGTCCTGAGAGTGACTGGTCTTCATATTCTTTCAGACTTCATTAGAGGTGTGGTGGACTCTGAGGATCTCCCTCTAAATATTTCCCGGGAGATGTTGCAACAAAGCAAAATTTTGAAAGTTATCAGAAAGAATTTGGTAAAAAAATGCTTAGAACTCTTCACTGAACTGGCAGAAGATAAGGAGAACTACAAAAAGTTTTATGAGCAGTTCTCTAAAAATATTAAGGTTGGTATAAACGCATTGGAACATTAGTAATCATGAAACTTTCTCTAATTTAAAATTTGTATCTAATGCAGAAGGTTTTTCTAAAGCTAATGTTAATCTTTCAGCTTGGAATTCATGAAGATTCTCAAAACCGGAAGAAGCTCTCTGAGCTATTAAGATACTATACATCTGCTTCTGGTGATGAGATGGTCTCCCTCAAGGACTACTGCACAAGAATGAAGGAGAACCAGAAGCACATCTACTACATCACAGGTAATGGACGATAAGTTCATGTCGCCCATGGTGCTTGGAACCTCACGGGCTGGGTGCTCACCTGTGTGGCGCTCTGTACACAGGTGTTGGTTTCAGCAAGGTAGTTAAGGCCAGATCTGACTAGATAAGAAAAGCCAAGGGAGGTGAAACCCTGTGAAAGGTCTAAAAGCAATTCTTCAATACAGGGGAGACCAAGGACCAGGTCGCTAACTCGGCCTTCGTGGAGCGTCTTCGGAAGCACGGCCTGGAGGTGATCTATATGATCGAGCCTATAGACGAGTACTGTGTGCAGCAGCTGAAGGAGTTTGAGGGGAAGACCTTAGTGTCAGTCACCAAAGAGGGCTTGGAACTTCCCGAAGATGAAGAAGAAAAAAAGAAACAGGAAGAGAAAAAAACCAAGTTTGAAAACCTGTGCAAAATCATGAAGGACATCTTGGAGAAAAAAGTAGAAAAGGTGTGTTTGTTCTACCTACATTTGCTAGTTTTTGACACTTAGAAGTGGTGTTAGATCCCCCAGCCCCAGCCCCATAGTGTGCTTGTATGCCTAGGGTAGAAAACTTTTTAGCCTTTCTACTCAGTGGGATATCTAAGTTTGCAAATACATCATATTTCTGATTCCTCAGTACTTGTTAGAATCCTTAGATTTCACTTCACAATAAAGCTGACATAGATGCTGAGGAGTTGTAATGATCTTTCTAGCCCCAGTCATCTTAATGCTTTGATTATAGGTGGTCGTATCAAACCGATTGGTGACATCCCCATGCTGCATTGTCACAAGCACATACGGCTGGACAGCAAACATGGAGAGAATCATGAAGGCCCAAGCCCTGAGAGACAACTCAACGATGGGTTACATGGCGGCAAAGAAACACCTGGAGATAAACCCAGACCATTCCATCATCGAGACCTTAAGGCAGAAGGCAGAGGCAGACAAGAATGACAAGTCTGTGAAAGACCTGGTCATTCTGCTCTATGAGACCGCACTCCTGTCCTCTGGCTTCAGTCTGGAAGACCCCCAGACACACGCCAACAGGATCTACAGGATGATCAAACTCGGTCTTGGTAAGCCTGTGTTGTCAGAAAGAGAAACTTGCCACGTGACTTGGAGGGGGTGGGGCGGATAACTTTTAGCTACTTGGTCACTATTGGGATTATGTCGTCCCACTTGAGAAACCGGTAATTAATGTGTTGGAGGGGCTAAATAGGTCTGTAGTCCATAAAGGCTAAAAACTGGAACAGATGCAGATACCCTGTAATTGCTCAGCGTTGAGCAGTTACAAGCCGGTAGTAGTAATAGGCTTATTAGTTGGTTTTAAGAAATCTAATACGTGGCTTTTATTTCCAAAAAGGTATCGATGAAGATGACCCCACTGCTGACGAGAGCAGTGCTGCTGTGACCGAGGAGATGCCGCCCCTGGAAGGAGACGACGACACCTCACGCATGGAGGAAGTAGACTAAGCTCACCTGGAGGACACCTGCCCACGTGTTCAGTTCTTCACCTTCATTCCCTTGGATGATATATTTTCAAGGACTTTTTCTTTTATTTTTGTTAACATTTAAAAAACATGAATGGCATGGCAACTACTTAAAGGGAAGACCGGGTTCCTTTCCCCTCTGTGTGAGACTGTGATACCTAAGGCACTGAAGCCGGGCTCGTTTTTCTTTCCTAGTTCCATGGTGGCCTGTTTCAACAGAATGGGGGTATTTTTGTTGTAAGATATTTGTAGCCTAATATTTGTTAGCTTTGTGGTCTGAAGTGTTTATCTCTCAAGCAAGTTCTTAAATAGAGCAAATCTCTGTTGCTCGAGTGTTCTGAGATGAGTGGTTAAAACAGCCTTCACACCCTAAGATCTGCTTTTTAAGCCTAACATCCCCTGTAGTTATCAAATGCATGTATGGCCTCTAGAAGTTAGTGTACTAAGCTGACCAACACGGTGGTACCTGTCCACAGGGTTAGTCTCCAAAGAGGATTGTGTAGCACAGCAGAAATATAAGCTACCTAGGCATGTTGTAAAGCCGTTTGAAAGTCACTCAGAGCAAGTTTTGTGAATAGAAGTGTAGTGCTCTTGTCACGTTCTGCTTTAAAAGGTTATGGCAAATACAAATTAAAAAGAAGTTATGTGAAAGTGTCTTCTTTGGGGGCTATTGCTGATATAACAGCACTGGGTATACACCATCTTGCCTAGACAAGTGGAGGAAATAATGGATGGTTCACATAGATGGCCCAAGTCTTTCTGTGACTTCCCAGGGACCCAGGTTTCAGGGTGTCGTCAGGCAGCAAGCCCTCCCCGTCTTGTCTGATACGGTCTCTAATCAAGTGTTCTACATCAGGGTTGGTGTGGCCAAGCTGCATGTTGGCATTTCTGGGGCACATTGCAGTCTAAATAGAGCTCCTTAAAACCTTGGCCTGAGTGTGTCCAAGTTGTTTTCTAAACCTACTTACTGTCATCCTCCGATATCCTGCCGTTTTTTCTGTTGCTTTATTGAGCCTCAGGTAAGATGCATGTCTAGGTGGCCAAGCTGCTGGTATCAGTAGGAAGAGGCTGAGCATTGGTGTCAAAGGGAGCACCTAGGGTCCCTTCTGGGCACTGGGGACAGTGACAACTATAAATAGTCTTCCAGTCCTGAAGTTGATTTTGTTTTTAGAAAAATTGGTGGTAGGTCCATGCAGGATTTGGGTTTGTAGTCTAAGACCACCTATAAGAGTGTTAGTAATTAATGAGAGGAATGTGGGATTCTACATCCTGGGAGAGGTCAGAGCCCTAATGCGCAGTAGGTTCTTAGTGGCCTGCTGAACACTAATCGCATTTACTCCTTACAGTCCTCTGAGGCAGAAGTTCTTAGGAATTCCTTGAGGTGTCAGTACTTGACGCCCATGTTTAACTCCACAGCCCGTAGTCTTTCTGCTATTTTGCTTACTGGGGTAACCCGCTGGAGGAAATGGGTGTTCTTGCTGGAGCTTAGGGCAACAAGGAGGTTACAATGTCTCCTAAGAATGTTCAAGACTGAATTTAAATCAAAGCAGGTGCTTAAGGGAATCTCCCAACTGAGAACTAACTGACCCTGCCCCGAGAGCATTTATGGCAAGTAGGCAAGTGCTGTCTCTGGAACTGCCCCCTGGGCTGGAGATGGGGCCACCCCAAGGGGTCACTCAGCCCAGCTGGCATACACACCCTGCGGGCTTCCCAGGGCTCACCTGCTGCTTTAAAACCCAATGTGACTTCACACCTGTCAGCCCCATCCTGCCGAGGAGGAGGGTAATGAGTGCTGAAAAGGCAAAGAGGCACAGACTGGAAAAGGCAACATTTATTCACAAAAATGGTCTGAGAACTAAAACCTGAATTTAGCAAAGTCCTAGGGTAGAAGATCAATATACAAAAAACCAATTGAATTTGTGTTAGCAACAATCGTTAATTCTAAGTGTTCATAGTAGCACACTAAATTGAAATAAATTTTACGAAAAGGCTTTGCAACACCTGGACACAGAAAGAGACCTACGTAAACAAACACGGGTTCTGTGTTGGAAAACTCAATAACGTGAAGATGGGGTTCTGAAAAGCATTAAGTGAAATGAGCAAGTCATAAAAAGCTATCCATTACATGATTTCATTTTCATGTAATTCTAGGAAAAGGAAAAGTGCATCAAAGTGGATAAGCAGGTGGCTGGGGTCAGAAGGCCTAGTGGGACTGATTGTTGAGGGGCAAGAGGGAACATTTGGAAGTGTCCAAAAACTTTAATGACATGGATGTGTATATTAAAATCCATAGAACTTAATTTAAAATGGGTGGATTTAATGGTGTACTAATACCTAATAGCAACTGAAAAACAAAAGATGCAGAAAGCAGTCCACTGGCATTCAAAAGTGACGGAGCAAGTCGCTGGAACCCTTCCTCCTCACCTCATTTGTAAATGAGACGGTACCTTCAAGGCTGTTCCGCCATTTTCTAGGTAAGTGGGCTTAGCAGGTGCCTGGCATTACCAAGGGCTCACTAATGGACAGCCTTTACTTCCAGACTCACCTTCTCAGGTGAGACCTTTCTTCCCTGTCTTCCTAGGGTCACCTCAAGTTCACTTCTGCCACAGATAACGTCCTGAAGTGTAATATCCTGCAAGCCCCAGTCTCAGCCTCACTCCCCCAGGAAGTTTTCCTAGATGACTTCTAGGGAGCATCCAACTGAGAACCAGCCCAGTTCAGTTGGGTGGGCTACACGAAAACCGTGTCACTGGGGAAGGGGGACAGAGCTGCAATGAGGTGGCAGCTGCAATAAGGCCCTGAGGACCCCAGCAGAGGTATCAGGACAGCAAGGAGGGACGAGGTGTGGCCAAGCTCCTGGGAGGGGCCAACTGGGAACATTTCAACAAAGGGGAGTGGGGAGCCTCCAGGAGGAGGAAGGCTGGAGAGCCTGAAGGGTTCAGTCTTGAGAAGGAACATGTGGAGGTCTGATGAGAGAGAAAGCTGGAGGGTAGAAATGACTGTCTTGAACATTAGCCACGGGTAAACACATCTTACCATTTTAAGTGTACAGTTCAGTGGCATTAACTACATTTAAAATGTGCAGCCATCATCAGTATCTATTTTCAGAACTTAAAAAAAGTGGATCTGAGAAAGAGGGATTTGTTGTTCCATTCATTCATAAGTATTCTTTGGTTGCTTCTTGCTTGTACCCTGACTGGGGATCAAACCCACAGCCTTGGTGTATTGGGATGACACTCTAACTGAGCTACCCGGCTAGGGCCTATTTCCAGAACCTTTTCACATCCCAAACAAATCTACTCATTAAGCAGTAACTTGCCTGTGATGGGCCTCATGCCCCCTAGGACCAGGCTAACTCCTCCCACTGGCCTCAGTTTACTAGTCTTTTTCTTCAGAAAAGCCCTTGTAGCCTCTCCCTTGGTGGCATTTCTCACAATTGTCCTGGGATGATTCATTTTAGGTCTCTCCTACCTCCCTGCTGCCTGTCCCCATGAAGGCAGACATACAGACCCATGCGCCTAGGACTTATTTGTGGAATTGAATGAATAACTGGTATATATAACTGTTGTGTTTCCCCCTTCCTCCAGGGTTGGCAATTTGCTTAAATAACACTGTAATCTGGGAAGCTTATGTTCCCTTTTCTAAGCCTTCACGATCTGCTCCAATCTTTGAAAGTGTGATTCCAGATTACTCCCTGGAGGAAGGAACATCACTTTACCTCCCTGGGAGGAACGTTCCAGGAAGCAGGGCTCTTGGTGAGTCACGGTGTATAAATAGCAGCATTAAAGTCTGAACAAAGATTCCATGGTGATACGCAGAACCAGCCAGCGAGCAGATCGCCCACCAAGGGTGTCGGCCTGCTCAAAACACGCATCATCTTATGAAAGTACAGTAGGGCCTCAACACTTGACCGCTGCGTGTTCTAGAACTGGAACAGGGGTCCAAAAGGAAGCACCATTGTCTTTTAAAGTCCAGATCAGAAAAACAACCACCCTAACAAATCAGAATGAAAAAGAATCGATAGATCAGCTACCCGCTTGTTACATGGCTGAATGGATGGAGACACGGCCCCTAAACCCCCTCTGGGCTCTCTGAAGCGCCTCTTGGATTTTGTCACATGGTTTCATCTGTTCCTGAGCGCATCTTTGTAACTCAGACATACACCAGGCACTTGTACAATGAAATGCACAAGTCAGACTAAGAATGTTCCTTCTCGCCAGTTCTACTCAATACTGCACTGGAGGTTGGAGCCAGGGTCAAGAGAAAGGAAACGAAAGCATCCTGATTGAACAGGAAGAAGTAAAAAGTATATTTGTGGATGACATGATCTTGTATAGAAAAAATCATAAGGACTACACACACACACACACACACACACACACACACACACACACCTCTGTTAGAACAAGTTCAATAAGGTTGCAGGATACAAGATCAATATTCAAAAATCAGTTGTATTGCCCAGCCAGTGGTGCTCAGTGGATCGAGCATCGTTCCGTACACCAGCAGGTCACTGGTTTGATTCCCAGTCCAGTCATATGCCTGGGTTGCAGGCTCGATCCCCAGTAGGGGGCGTGCAGGAGGCAGCTGATTGATGTTCCTCTCTCTAAAAATCAATAAAAACATATTTTTAAAAAATCAGTTTATTTCTACACAGTAACAAGGAACAATTTAAAAATGAAAGTTCTATTTTTACAGTAGCATAAAAAAACTTAGAAATTTAACAAAAGAAATGTGTGACTTAGGCTCTAAAAGCCACAAAAATGCGTTAAAAGAAGATCTGATAAAGGAAAAGACAGTCCACGCTCAAGGATTGGAAGACAGAATATGTTAAGATGGCAATACTCCCTAAGGTGGTCTACAGAGTCAACACAATCCTCACCAAATCCCCGCTGACACATTTCTCAGACATTGACAAGCTGATTCTAAAATTCACATGGAAACGCAAGGGTCCCAGAAGAACCAAACGATCTTGAAAACAACGTTGGGAAAGCCACACCTCCTGGCTTCAAAAAGTGGCAACAATACAATACTAACGCGTCCGAGCAGCTCACATTACATGTGGCATCTTTCATTCGCCAGTTCACCATTCATTCAAAATACATCGTTGAGCCGTGACTGGGTGGGAGGTGGAGGAGAGTGAACATCCCTGGGATGCTCAGCCTCAAGAGCCGCGTAGAAACCAACAGGCAGCTTCTAGAGAGGCTGGTCTGGCCTGCAGTGGGTGCAAGGAGGAGCGGCTCCCAACCGGGATCCTGGAAGCCACGGAAGGCTTCCTGGAGGAGGTGTCAAACTACGCCCACAAGGTTAAACTGGCGGAGATGGAGGCGGGGCGCGGGGCGCATCTCTGGCCGAAGTCAGAGCTGGGGGGGGGGGGCGGAGAGCAGGGGCTCGGAGCCTCCCCCATTGGGGAGAAGTGGGCGTGGCTGCCGCCCTGGCGCGGGCCGGTTCTCAGCAGGCGAGCGCGAGGCCGAGGGGAAGGGCCGGGACCGCCCAGGGCACGAGGGAGTCGCTCAAGCTTTTGTGGGAAAATTAGGTCCTAGAAAAGGCCTCGCGGGCCCCGCATGGCGCACCGACGGCTGGGCCCGGCGGAAGGAAGGATCGGGAGCTTTGCGGAGGAACCAGCAAAGCGGCCGGAGGCACTCCGCCCCGGGGGTGCGGACCGGACCTGGTTGCCATGGGGACGCCTGTGACGTCACACAGCACAGGTCTGGCCCGCAAGACCTTCCTTCCTGACTCAGGAACGTTCACTCTGGGCACAAAATGGACTTGCGGTACAGAAGGTGGGTGCGTGACGGCCCGCTGTGCGCACCCGACCCCGCCTCCCGGCCCCGCTGCTCCGAATAAGCGTCCCCGGGGCCCCCAACTTGAGTGACAGCGCCTCAGCGGGCTCTGGTGGCGCCGCCTTGAGTGACAGCACCCTATTCAGAGTCACTCTCGCGCCCCAGGTCCTCGCCACCCCGGGAGGCTGAAGGGCCGGGAGCTCCAGGCTCGGACAGGTGGGCGCAGTGCGGGGCCAGGTGCTCGGGCCACGTGCGCTCGCCCCGCGCGCAGTGCTGCCACCTGGGGCGCCTTTTGCAGGGCTGCTGGCCCTGTGGGGGGCGCCTCCTCCAGAAAGAAGGGGTCCTGAGGCCGCCCAGCCCCACCTCGTGGGCATGAGGACACCCTGGGGGGCATCTCTGCCCTTTGAGAGTGAGGACATCGCCCCCACATCCCCTCCTACCCGGTGGGGGCGTCCCTGCCGGGAGCATGAGGAGTGAGGATGGCCCCACTCTCTGTCGCTGGGGTCTCTGCTTGGAGACCCTGGTGGGAGGTGGGGGCTGATGTGACAGGTGTGAGGGTGAGGGGCTGAGGAAGCGCATTCACAGCCGGCTTCCAACGCGGGGTGGCCCGGGCCGGCTCTGCCCAGGGAGGCGGGGAGCGGGCCTCGGGCTGCCCCTGCTCTGCCCTCAGCAGCCGGCCTCCCCACCGCCTGCAAACCCGCAGAATTCCTGGCACCTGGGGCTAAGGGGGGTTCATTAGCGTCTGCTGGCGAAGCTACTCCGATTTCTCCAAAATATGCGTGTATCCTGTGGTTTCCTCTAAAGCAAAGGGCTGTGGAACAGGAAATGAATTCCCTGCCTCCTCCCACCACACGGGATTTCCTCTCTTTTGGGTGTAGAACTCTGTGAGCTGATGGATTCTGCTAGGATCCCAGGCACCGTGGAGAGGTCCGCCCACAGACACCAGGTAAAACTAGACCGGCCGGAGCTCAACCGGTTTTTCCCTTTGAAGCGTGGCCCGCATTGTCTGGAACATGAGTTACAAGTTTTGACCTTTTTCTTCTGTGGCATAGGGACAGGAGATTGCAGAATTGGGGGAGGGGGGAATTCACTGTCAATTCTTTTTAATTTGTTACATCTCAGAATAATTGTACAAAAATGTGTCTGGTCAAAATAATACCAAGTATGATGTGAAGGTGTTCATCTTAAAAATTAAAACCCGGGAAAACAGAAGAAAACAGATGTTTGTGATTTGTGCACCAAAATCCAGGCCTTGCTGTGCCCCTGAAGAACCAACCTTGCCAGTGACTGTTCCCATCCTCACATGGAGCGTCCATCTGCACTTGGGCCAGGGTCACGGTCAGTCCCTGACTTCCCCGAGGAGATCACACGAGACCATTTCCTGAGCACGTCCCCGGCCTCTTGGCTGTGGAGACGGTGAAGGTGTTCACGTCAGGATGGGTTCTTGTTACAAGTGTGTGTGAAGGACATAATGTGTGTGTCTGTGTGTAGTTTCTTGTGTGTGTCTGTGGTATGTGTCTGTGTGTACGTATGTGTCTGTGTATATGTGTGTCTCTGTATGTCTGTATGTGCGTGTATGTGTGCTGTGTCTGTATGTGTGTATGTGTGTGCATGTCTGTGTGGTGTGTGTGTATGTTTGTGTGTGTCTTTGTGTGTGTCTGCATGATGTATGTATGTGTGTCTGTGTGGTGTGTGTCTCTGTGTGTGGTGTGTGTATGTGCATGTGTGTGTGTGTCTGTGGTTTGTGTGTGTATGTATATGTGTGGTGTGTGTGGTGCATGTGTATGTCTGTGGTTTGTGTGTGTGTGTATGTGTGTTGTGTGTGGTATGTGTGTGGTTTGTGTATGTATGTGTGTTGTGTGTGGTATGTGTGTGTATGTCTATGGTTTGTGTGTGTGTATGTGTGTTGTGTGTGGTATGTCTGTGGTTTGTGTATGTATGTGTGTTGTGTGTGGTATGTGTGTGTATGTCTGTGGTTTGTGTGTGTGTGTATGTGTGTTGTGTGTGGTATGTCTGTGGTTTGTGTGTGTGTGTGTGTTGTGTATGGTATGTGTGTGGTATGTGTGTGTATGTCTGTGGTTTGTGTGTGTGTGTGTGTGTGTGTTGTGTATGGTATGTGTGTGGTATGTGTGTGTGTGTCTGTATCTCCTCAGGAACACCGTCCTCACAAGCTCCCTGCTCTCTGGTTCCTGGTCCAGGAAAGGGGTCAGCTATTTGAAGCAGGCCTGAGTTTCAGTGGGTAGAAGGAGCTGATGAACAGTCCTGTCTCCCCTGGACAAGCGAGTCCTCTTCGAGGCCACGTTGGGAAGGAGGAATTTGAGAGACCCTTCAGCACACTCTTCCTGCAAGGAAAGGACATCTGGCTGTTCTTGCCCTAGAACCATTGGTTAATTTGTTGAATGTTAAGAGAAAAATTTTTAAAAAAGTATATATATTTAGAGAGAGGAAGGGAGAGGGAGAGATAGAAACATCAATGATGAGAGAGAACCATTGATTGGCTGCCTCCTGCACGCTGCAATCTGGACACGTGCCCTTGGCTGGAATCATACCTGGGACCCTTCAGTCCGCAGGCCGATGCTCTATCCACTGAGCAAAACTGGCTAGGGCAAGAGAAAAAAAATTAAATATATTTTTATTGATTTCAGAGAAGAAGGGAGAGGGAGAGAGAGAGAATCATAATAATGAGAGAGAACCATTGAATGGCTGCCTCCTGCACGCCCCCTACTGGGGATGGAGTCTACAGCCCAGGCATGTGTCCTGACTGGGAATGGAACCGAGACCACCTGGTTCATGGGTCCACACTCAACCACGGGGCCACGCCCGCTGGGCGAAGAGAGATTCTTAAATGTGGTTTTCCTTTAACGTGGAAATGCAGAGCTGAGTTCAGCACGGAGGCCAGCCCAGAGGCAACCTGTTGTGAGCGCCGCGGGCCCCAGGTTTCCTGAGCGGGTGGGGCCCGGACAGTTTTCTCTTCGAAGGAGAGGCCCTGGGCATGCTTCCTTCTGTCGTCCGGTTCTGAGAGGAGACTCAAAGGCGCTTTGTGTCTGCCCTGATTCCTCCCTTCATCCTCAGGCCAGCGGCGCTCCCCCGACTCCCCTGCTCTGGGCAGCGGGCTCTGCACTCCACCTGCACCTCCTGTTTGTAGCCCCTGCCCTCGGAGGCTCCCGGACTCCAGGTAGGAACCGAAGAGGAAGAGGCGGCTCTTTGGGGAGTTGGCTGGTTCCCACAGGAACGCCCCTCCTGGGCCTGGCTGCAGGGGTGGGGGCCGGGGCAGGCCCCCAGGCGGAGCTGTGGGTTCTCGGGCCTGGACCTCTCGCTCCCTGGGACGGAGGAGGCTGCCCTGGTCCCCGGGGGTTTGGACTGTTTGGAGGAGTTCACTCTGTTATTTTTTAAAATTGTTTTTGCTGTTATCCAATATTTTTCTAAGGCGTTAAACATTCTATTTACAAAGGGAAGTTTAAAAGGTGTCATTAGGAAAATTGACCAAATGTTCACCTTCATTGAAACGTGTGTCGCGTTCACATTGACCCTTGCCATCTGGGACACGAACCGGCAAAACACGCCAGATGATGAGTGACAGTGCAGGCTTCCGTCTTCCATTTCTCTTTTGCTTTTGGGCTTTTGATCTTCCTCCTTCAGAAACGCGGCTGCCTGAAGCTGGGAGTCAGGATGGACAGGGGCAGGGCCCAGATGGACAAGCGACACCACCAAGGACTGACCAGAGGTTGGCTCGCTGCTCCCTAACTTTTCTATTTTTTAAAATATATTTCTTTATTGATTTCAGAGAGGAAGGGAGAAGGAGAGAGAGAGAGAGAAGCATCAATGATGAGAGAGAATCATTGATCGGCTGCCTCCTGCACACCCCCTACTGGGGATTGAGCCCACAACCCAGGCCTGTGCCCATGGCCAGAATCGAACCTGGGACCCTTCAGTTCCAAGACTGATGCTCCATCCACTGAGCTACGTTGGCTAGGGCTAACTTTTCTATTTTAAAACTTCAGGTTACCAGGTTGTGACTTTTTAAAAAAATATATTTTATTGATTTTTTTACAGAGAGGAAGAGAGGGATAGAGAGCTAGAAACATCGATGAGAGAGAAACATCGATCAGCTGCCTCCTGCACACCTCCTACTGGGGATGTGCCTGCAACCAAGTACATGCCCTTGACTGGAATTGAACTTGGGACCCTTGAGCCCACAGGTCGACGCTTTATCCACTGTGTCAAACCGCCTAGGGCAGGTTGTGACTTCTTAAAAAAGTTTAAAATATATATATATATATATATTTATTTATTTATTTTATTTTTAAACACATTTTTATTGATTTCAGAGAGGAAGAGAGAGGGATAGAGAAATAGAAACATCAGTGATGAGAGAGAATCATTGATTGGCTGCCTCCTGCACACATCCCCACTGGAGATCAAGCCCGCAACCCGGGCATGTGCCCTGACCGGGAATCGAACCGTGACCTCCTGGTTTGTAGGTTGACACTTAACCACTGAGCCACACTGGCCAGGCATGTTATGACTTCTTGACCTCCCTCTTGTGAGGTCAGTCAGACAATGACTGTTTCCCAGGTTGGGAGGGAGGGTGGCTGGGGTTGTTTCTGTTTTGTTTTTTTGATTTTTTTGTTCGTTTGTTTGTTTTTTACTATCTAAAGCTCAAATATAACATGGGGGGGATGATACCTTTAAAAATATAACATTTTTTTCTGTGTTTCCTATCAGTTGAGGTATTTCTCCTCATGTACTGGAAATAGTGTCACTTTAAATGGTTGAAGTTCAGGTGACCAACACTGATTTTGTGTCCAGCCTGGCCTTTTGCCATCCTTGGTGCTTAAATGTCAGATTCCAGCCTCCAGCCCAGACCCACGTGTCTCCCGTTCTCACAAACTAAACGGCGCGTGATCTGCTCTTGTTCTCTTGCGGTTCGAACGAAAAGAAGGGCATTCTTTAAGATCACGTCTCTTTTCACAGAGTACCAGCCCTGTACTGAGGGCGCAGTCCCTTTCCGGGGCTGCCCTGAGATGACCACCAGCTGGGTGGCTTCACACAACAGAGATTCCCTCTCCCAGGCCTGAAGGCCAGCGTCTGAGGTCCAGGTGTTGGCCCCTCACGAGGCCCCCAGGGAGAGTCTGTTCCAGGACTCTGCTGTTGAAGAACCTTCTAGAGACCCCAGTGGGTCGGGGGTTGGAGTTGGGAGATGACAACTGGGTCATCTGAGGAGGTGGGTGGAGCCTTGGGGCCAGTGACATGTGGGTGTGCACTGTGTGTTCACATGGCTGTGTGGGCATGCATGTGCATGTATGTGCTCACATGTGCACCTTTGCTGGTGCTGGATGAGGGCAGTGGCACCAGCACAGTTCAGGGATGAAACTGGCTTGAAGATAGAGATTTGGTGGCTTACGGGCTGAGGTGGTGACTTCTGAATTCTTTTTTTTTAAATATTTTTATTGATTTCAGATAGGAAGGGAGAAAGAGAGAGAGAGAGACAGACAGAAACATCAATGATAAGAGAGAATCATTGATTGGTGCCTCCTGCCTCCTAAGAGCCTGCAACCTGGGCATGTGCCCCCGACTGGAATCGAACCCAGGACCCTTCAGTCCTCAGTCCAAGGCTCTCTCCACTAAGCCAAACCAGCCAGGGCGACTTTTGAACTCTTCATGGAGCATTTCAAACATACAGTAGAAGAGAACCGTGTGACGTGCTCCCAGCCTCAAGGACCAACATTCCCCGGCCTCCACCCGTGCCCCGTGCCTCCCTCCTCAGCCTCAGGGGCTCACCTGGAACCTCAGCCCCTTGGGCAATGGCCTTGGCCGAGCTGTGGGGGCCGGAGAAGCTGCTGCAGCCCCTTGGGGTTGAGGACTTCCTGCTGGAGTGCAAGCCGCTGTGGGCCCCAGAGCAAGCACCGGGGGCGCGAGGCACAGCGGGGGCCGGGGGCCTCATGTGCTTGCTGTGTGTGATTGAATAGTTTGCTTTATTTTTACCTGTCACCCAAGGATATGTTTAGAGAGAGGACAAGAGAGAAAGCTAGAAACATCCATCGGTGCCTCCCTTATGTGGCCCGACCAGGAATTGAACCTGGAACCTGGGTAGGAGCCCTGACTGGGAATCGAACCCGCAACCTTTCGGTGTTTGGAATGGCACTCAACCAACTGAGCTCCTCGGCCAGGCCTGAATAGTTTGTTTTCACCAGACGTGTGGGTTACCTTTGGTTGAAAACGTGGATAAACAATCCTTTAGCCTGGTGCCCACCCTCTGGTCTAGAAAAACATGGGGTTGGTACTGACTCTGGGCCGAACCTGGTGGGTCAGGTTCCTCTGCTGGTTGTGACTTTGCTGTTTTGGTGCTTTTGCCTGACCTGGGCCTGGGGGGAGGACTAGCCTGGCACACATGCCCCTGTGGGACCCCAGTTAAGTCAGTCTGGGCTCGTTAGCGGGACGAGGGAACCAGCAGAGCAAGTCCCAAAGCAGAAGGACATGAGCCACGCTGTCTCGGGTCGTAGCCCCAGAGCAAGACACATGTGAGGCCACACTGACGTGAGGGGGACAGAGGCCGCTCCTCCCGGAAGCCCTCCCTGCTCCTGTGTGGGCTGCAGGGCGCCGTCTTCCCGAAGAGGACAGCGCGGAAGGAGGGTCTCTCTCTCCCTTCCTCTCTGAAGTCAATAAAGATACAGTTTAAAAGAGAGAGAAGAACAAAAATAAATGTAAAAAAAAATAAACTGCTGATGTGTACTGCGCACAGTGGGGGTGCCTTAGGGCAGTGATCTTCAACCAGAGTGCTGCGAGGAGGTTTTTAAATCCCCACTTATTTTTTTTTAATACATATATATTTTATTGATTTTTTACAGAGAGGAAGGGAGAGGGACAGAGAGTTAGAAACATCGATGAGAGAGAAACATCGATCAGCTGCCTCCTGCACACCTCCCACTGGGGATGTGCCTGCAACCAAGGTACATGCCCTTGACCAGAATCGAACCTGGGACCTTTCAGTCCGCAGGCCGACACTCTATCCATTGAGCCAAACCGGTCAGGGCCCCACTTATTTTTTTAAGTAAGTTTTTATTGATTTCAGAGAGGAAAGGGAGGGAGGGAGGGATGGAAACATCAATGATGAGAGAGAATCGTTGTTCATCTGCCTCCTGCACGCCCCCTACTGGGGATCCAGCCCACAACCCAGGCATGTGCCTTGATCAGGAATCAAACTGTGACCCCTTGGTTCCTGGGTTGACAGCCAGCCACTAAGCCACACTGTCCAGGCTCATGCATACCTTTTCACAGCAACCCTCCAGGGCTGGAGTTTTTATTACCTCTGCTTTACAGTGAGGAAATGGAGGCTCAGAGAAGCCAAGGAACTAATCCAAAGTTACACAGCAATTAAGTGACAACCTAGGGACTCCCAAGTCACTCCCCTCACAAGGGGGACTTATTTTTTTGCCAACTTGTTCCCGCCCCCTTCCCCTCCATCCTTCTCGTTGTTACCCTCTGTTTGGGGAGCTGGCATCATTACTGTGGCCCAGAGGCCCAATCAGGGGCTCTCCCCAAGGGACCTGACTGAAGCAAGCCCCTGAGGGCCTCCTGAGTTGAAGTTTTAATTAGCCATCACTGCCCTTCCCAAACCCTGCCCTGCCCAGGTGACACCAGCCCCGGATAGCTCTGTGGCAGGAGGCAGCACTGGCCTCCGACCCAACCCAACAGCATAGCTGCAGCCACCCAGCACGAGAGGGGTGTGCCTGGGCCCGTCCCACCCTGCTCCCTGGCCCACTGCCGGGAGGGTTTTTATGATAAGGCAGTGCCTGACTGTGTAGCCAGGGGCACTGACCTCTTTTCCCTTCGATGGTCAAGTTAAAAAAATGGTAACAGCCAACACAACAATAGCTGTCTGGTGCGAACGAATCAAAATTATTCCTTTTTTTTTTTTTTGGTCAGATCAGATATATATATACTTGGTGTGCCGCCGAATTTTAGTAATTAGTTTATGTGCCATGAGATGGAAAAGGTTGAAAATCGCCACCTTCAGGTCTGGTGTGTAGAATTTTGTGGTTCTCTGGACTTTTGCTTTCCAGGCCTGGAAACTAGTGTTCCAAGGAGCCCAGTTTGGGAAGCGGGTGTTTTTCGGGCAAAGCCTGTCGCGGTGGTGCCTTTAGTGACGGACACTTTCCCACAGGCCAAGGGGAGCCTCCCCGGGATTCTTGAGGAAACCGTGACATGAAACTCTACAGAGGTGGGTAGTCTCTTCTTCTCTTGGTTTGTACCCTCTCCCAGTCTGGTAGCCCTTGGGGGATGTGTGACTGACAGCTTAAGCCTACTTCCCATGGGGAGCAGGCCTAAGCTGGCAGTTGGACATCTTAGCACTGCCACAGAGGCAGTAGGAGGCTCTTGCCACCACCGCTGTGCTTGCCAGCCGTGAGCCCAGCTTCTGGTGGGAGCACACTGATCACCAGGGGGCAGCTCCTGCATTGAGCATCTGCCCCAGGTGGGCAGTGCACATCATAGCGGCCAGTCATCCCACTGTTAGTCTATTTGCGTATTAGTCTTTTATTATATAGGAAGCCTTTTATTATATAGGGTTTTTGTTTTGTTTTGTTTCATTTATTTTTATTAATTTCAGGGAGGAAGGGAAAGGGACAGAGAAATAGCAACATCATGATAAGAGGGAATCATTGATCGGCTGCCTCCTGCAGGCCCCCTATTGGGGATCGAGCCCACAACTGGGCATGTGCCCTGACGGGGAATCAAACTGTGACCTCCTGGTTCAGCGGTTGACACTCAACCACTGAGTCATGCGGATCGGGCTGTTTGTTTGTTTTTAGGGTGGATGTTCTCTCTATTCTTTGGGTGTATCGTGTTTTTTGGTTTTTTTTTTTGTGTGTGTGTGTGCTTGCTTCAGTAGCACATACACTAAAAAAAAAAAAAATTGAGTGATACAGAGAAGATTAGCATGGCACCTGTGCGAGGATGACGCAAATTCATCAAGCGTTCCATATTTAAAAAATTTGTTTTTTTTAACCACTTCAAACTTTTTAGGAAAAGCTTTGAGTTTATGTCACCTTGGCCGAGTCAATCCCCAGCCTGGGCTTAAATTTCTTTATCTGTTAAAGCAAAGCAGGGAGCCCATTTGGGCTGGAAGGTGGTTCCCTCTGCACTGCAGTGTTCTAGAACTTTCCACGTTAATGCGTGTGGAGTTACCCAGGTCACCAGCTGCCTGTGGGTTTTCTTTTGACTAAACATTTTTGAAAACTAGATTTGTCTGACCGATGTACACCTTACGGTGAAGGTCACCCTTTGGGCCCACAGCTCTGACCTTTGACAAATGTCCCCCGTGGAGCGACCACCACCATAGACAGGACAGTTTCCTATTTGGGGAAAGTCCCCTCGTCTGTGTGGTCAGCGCTTCACTACCTTGTGGCCCTGACCTGTGCTCTGTCCCCACGAACTGGGTGTTCTCAGTGAAGTGAGCAGCGCATCACCGCCCGGAGCCATGGCCAGTGTGAGGTCCAGCCGCCCCAGCTGCATCCGGGCCGCGTTCAGTGCCACCAGCACCAGGGCCGGCCTCCGGAGGAGGCAGAGGAACGCACTCCATCGCCTCAAGGTGATTCCCCAGCACAGCCTTTCCCTCTCCCCGGGAATGGGGCAGGGGAGGGGGGCGGAGGGCAAGGGGACCCTGTGTGCCAGAGACCAGGAACCCCTGCCCTGGGCCCGGGCCTCCTGAGAAACAGGTGCTTGGACTCATCCAGGTCTTTTTCTCTTTCCCGAGTCAGAGGCGTTCACATCCCTGTCCTTAGGGAGCCTGTCTTTTGATTAAGAAACCCAGAAGGGTTGCTTTTCCCGGCAGCCTGGGTTTGCTTGGGGAAGGTTCTAGAATGTCTGCTGAGCAAGGCCTGGCTGCATCCGGACCTCAGCATCTACATCCTCAGGGAAGGGTTGGGTGGACGCCTGGTTCTCCCCGAGCGAGTGCAGCCGTCCTGTCTTGTCCCTGGGGCATTTGTGCTCTTCCCAATGCATTCGCTGGTGGGTCCTCACCGCCATGTCTGTCTCCTGTGCTGCTGGTTCCTGGTCCGCGGAGGGCAGCTCTGCATTTCAGTCCCCCAGCCAGACCTCTAAGGACTCTGCTGTCCTTGCTCCGGCTCCTCCTTGCCAGCCCCCCGCCCCCGGCAGAGACCATTGGCATGGGCAGCGGGCACCCTTGCTCTTGCCTTTGCACATTCAGCAGCTGCTGGCTTCCCTCGATTGGAAGGATTATTCAATCCTTTTTCTCCAGGTCAACCACAGAAAGAACCACGTGGACTTTGTGGAAGGTATCTGGAGAGAGGTACGTTAGACCGTGAGCTGGCAGCCACTCTTAAGTTTTATTTATTCTTATTTTTTAATTAATGAGAGAGAGAGAGAGAGAGAGAGAGAGAGAGAGAGAGAGAGGGAGGAAGTGGGATGAGAGAGAGAAACATCAATTTGTTGTTCCGCTTGTTTATGCATTCATCGGTTGACTTATATGTGCCCTGGCCGGGGACCAAGCCCACACCCTTGGCGTTTCGGGAGGATGCTCTAACCAGCTGAGCCGCCTGGCAGGGCCGCCAGCAGCCCCTCTTATGTAGGGGATGGCGGGAGCCTCCCGAAACCCCAGTCCCCAGGAGAGCCCAGGGCCAACCTTGCCAGCTGACCTGGGAAGCTCGCACACTCTTCCTGCAGGGTGCTGGTGACGTATTTTAGAAAAACTTCATTCTGATATTTAAATTATTTTTACTCTTTCAAAAAAATTTTAAATAAGAAAAAAAAAGACTCGAAGCATTTTTGTCTGGACAATTGACAATTGTCAGCTTACAATTCGTCAATTTCAAAATTCTCAAATCAAAATTAAAATGAATTCCAAAGGTCAGGGGTGAGGAGGGCTGCTGCTAGACGTCCAAAAAGCTCCGAAGCCTTCGGCTGTGGTGGCGGCCCTGGGGTGGGCGTGGGGGTGTCCCCTGCACCTGCGGGGCACCTGCCGCTCACAGGTGCTGCACGGGGGGCGTGGAGAACAGAGCACAGCGCCTTCCAAAATCGGGAGCAATTAGACTGGAGAGCTCATTTCAGCTTCTTTCCTCCCCTGTGAGGGCAGTGGGCAGTGAGGGGGTCTGCGCAGGCCTGGTCAGGGCACAGGAAAGGCTGAGCTTGTCCTGCACCAGGAGTCTGTGCCTTGGAGGGGATGTTGGGAGGGGATGGGCTCAGACCCCTGGTGGTGGGCGGAGTCAGCAGGGGCCCTGAGAGTCCGCGCTGGATGAGGACTCTCATCACAAGGCTCTGCCTGGCAGGGCCCCAGCAACACGGATCCCTCAGGCGTGTTGGGTGCCATGTGACGAATGCAGTTCAAAAGATCTATTCAGGAGGCAGGTCACGCCAACTTTGCCGGCATCGGTGAGGGAAGAATGCAGACCAGGAGCTGCACCTGCCCGCTGCTGGGAGGGCTCAGTGGCTTTGGCGTCAGTTTTTAGATCCTTACGCGGGTTTGGAGGACACCCCCGCCCACCTGGCCTACGGCTTCAAGGACTGTTCTCCAGGTGACGTGACCTGCCACGGGCCTTCGCACACACCTACGCCCAGGAGCCCAGAAACCCACTCGGGAGACCCCCTCTCGTCAGAAGGTCCAGCCGTGAAAGCCACCGGTGGGGCCCCCGTGTCCCTGGGGGACAACGATGTGGACATGCAGCCCGCAGAAATGACGGAGGAAGACTGGGGGCCCCCCCTCCCTGCCGGGGAGCCCCCCGAGGCTGGTCGGCGCCTGCAGGGCAGGGCCAGAGTGTCTCGGCCGCCACCCAGACTCGCGAGTGAGAAGGACAAGGCGCCCAAGCTCTCGCTGTCCAAGAGGAAACTGGAGCTTCTGCTGTCAGAGCCTGAGAAGAGGAAGAGGAGGAAGCAGCATGCAGCCTAGACCCAGGTGAGCGGGGCTGGGGGGCGACTGTGGGCGGGACGAGGGGAGGAGGAACACAGCCCCCTCTCATCCTGCTGTCCCACTGTGCTGCTCCAGGGACATCTGAGCCGATGGCTTTTTTTTGGGCAAACATTTAAAAATGTATTTTGATTGATTTCAGAGAGGAAGGGAGGTGGAGAGAGAGCAATATGAATGATGAGAGAGAATCCTTGATCGGTTGCCTCCCGCACACTTCCTACTGGGGATCGAACCTGCAACTGGGTATGTGCCGACTGGGAATCGAATCATGGCCTCTGGGTTCCTAGGTCGAGGCTCAACCGCTGAGCCCCTCCCGGCTGAGCGCAGGCTTTGGCACGTGGGGGGCGAGCATGGTCCCAAGGCAGTGACATCTGAACACTGCAGGGCGGCAGCTCTCGTGCTTCCCCCACTGACAATGTTTCATTCCTCGCAGGCAATGACTGAACGCCCTCCGGAGCCCCCTGAGCCCTCGGCCGTGCCCACAGCCCCGGGACCACGCTGTTCCCAGTGCCAATAAAGGGTCCCCCTAGGACGGGGCTGCGTGTCCTTTGGCGCCTGGGCCCTGGGAGTCGCTTCTCCTCCAGGGCAGCCTGGGCTGGTGGCATGTGTGGTGGAACTGGCTCCTCGGGCAGGTGCTGTCATGTGCCCCCTGGCCCTCAGGTCCCCCTCCTGCCAGCTCTGCCAGTGAGGACGGGCAGGGCTGTGACCACTGTCCAGCTGGACCCTCCAGGTCCCAGAGATTAGGTCCCCGCAGGCCCTATGGACGGATCAGCGAGGGGCTGGGTGGGGCGAGGCTGGAGGAGGCCCTGCCCTGGTGGAGTCACCTCGGGTGTGGGGTTGGAGCCCTGGGCGCTTTGGGTACTCCTCCTGGGTAGTCTTCAGCGGGGAGCTGGGACCCTGGACCTGCGGGACGGCCCCAGGCTGAGGCGGGGGATAGTGTCTCGGGGGTGGCTGGGTGGCCGGTAGCCGAGTTGCTGCAGCCAAGTCCTCACCCTGTGGGGAGCTGCTCTGAGCTCCCTCTGCGGGGCCTCTGGATCATGGCAAGTTCCCCTCCTGTTCTGGACCCTCACCTGGCGCCACGTCAGCTTCGTGCTCGTGACCCTCGCCTGTAAGTGGGGTGAAGTGGGGTGGCCTGCAAGGTGGGGCGGGAACGCTCCCCCACGTGGCCTTTTTGTGGGCTCTTCTCGGGTGTGAGCCTGCGCACCTCCAGGGCGCCCACTGCACAGATGCTGAGGGTCCTTTTATTGGTTCAGAGAAACACATTTAAAGCGGGCCTCAATGTTCAACGGACTACAGCTTTGGACTGCAATCAGCCACCTCGGAATCTCTGAAGAATGTTCCAGAAGGGGGCGAGGCGGCGGCTCTGGCTCTAGTCTCAGGCCCCCTGGGGATGTGGAGCATGGCAGCTCCACAGAAGCCCCTGGGTTGGGGGTCAGGACCCTCACTCTGCTGGGGCCTCACCACTCAACCCTGGGAACTCTTGCAGGGACCCGGAAGGTCAGCCTGTTCCAGGAGGGAGGCCTCACCTACATCTCCCTCACGTCCCCCTGAACAGGAGCAGCACTCAGACTGCCAGCGCCTCTCCCTGCTGCCCCCTAGGATCTGCAGGAATGAGACGCTGGGAGGAGACGGGACGGGTGGCAGGGCCTCGGCACCTGGCTCCCCACGAGGGGCCGTACAAGCTAAGGTATCGATTAATTTTTATTGACTTCAGAGAAGAAGAAAGAGGGAATCATTGATCGGCTGCCCCCTGCATGCCCCACACTGGTGATCAAGCCCACAAACTGGGCATGTGCCCTGACCATGACCTCCTGATTCATAGGTTGATCTAACCACTGAGCATGCTGGCCGGGCTCAGGTCTCGGTTATTGATCCAGGACACCTGGCTGCTTGGGGTTCCTACCCAGGTTTGTAACTCAGCAGAGCTCACAGTGCCTGAGGCAGGCTGAGACAGCAGAGGCAGAGATGGGTCATGCTTAGTGTTTTATTTAATAAAACAAGCCATGTCATTGACCCTCAAAACACGTGCCTGGGCCTGTCCACCTCACCTCCCACCAGTCCTGACTGTCCGACCTCACGCTCCTCCAGCCTCAAACCGACGACCTGGCTTTGAGGAGTGCATGCCTTTCGAAGGTCTTAAGAATGAGTACGCATTAAATATTGCATCTTCCCTTACAGACGGGAAGCTGGGAAATGCCTTTCATTCCGTGCACAGGACGGCGACCCCACGCTCGTAGAAGCTGCGAGGGTCTTCCTTGGTGGCGATTTCAAAGTCCACCGTGAAGATGAGGTCTGCCCGGGTGAAGTTCAGGTAGACGGGTAAGGTCACCTGCAAGGGAAGGCGGGGTCAGTGCGGGCGCCGAGGGCCTTCCCGAGGGAAGTGGGGCTCCTTCTGGACTGTGGAGCAGTGCCGGTCCCGCTCCCGGGTGGAAAGGGGAGCTGACTTTGCTCTGGTTATGGGGTCGTGTCTCCCCGATCAGAGAGGCCAGGAGGTGCCACCTACCACATTAGCCTTTTTCTCTGCATTTGTCTGCTTGACCCAGCGCAGCTGTGTGAGAGGCAGGACCGTGGAGATGGCGTTGGAGAGCGAGAGCTTGTTGTTGCTGCACATGGCCCCCTGCAGCTTCAAACCTGGAGGAAGGAGCAGCCCGTGAAGAGTGGAACAGCCCGAGGAGCCACGGCCCAGCTCGAGCTCCTGGCCCTCTGACCCCCTTGAACACATTTGGGAGTGACACGGAGGCTGGTCCACACCCTCCAGCTCACCTGTGACCCCAAAGCTGCAGGCGTCCAGAGTGGTGTTCTGCGAAGTGGTGACATTGACCTCCAGGCAGAGCTCCTCCAGCGACCAGCTGTTGGCCTGGGCCACGTACTGCCTTGTGGCGGTGATGTACGCCTCAGGCACAAACAGGCCACCCAGACACACGTGGATGTTCTGTGGGGAGAAGCAGCCCGGTGAGGAGCACACCCCACACATCCTCCCAGGTCAGAGCTGGGCCTCTGCCTGCCGCCCCCCAGCCGCTCAGGAGCGCCATCACCACCTTCAGCTCCTTGGCGCCACCAGACGCAGCCGCCAGAGAAATATTCTGTAGTTGTTTGATCCTCTCGCTGAAGTCAGACACCCACTGGATGACGGTCATGCCCGCAGGTACCGTGTAGTGGGACCAGCTGCGCGGCAAGATCCCTGCAAGGAGAGCCAGGCTGCTGGCCTCAGTTCCCACAATCCCCCAGCACAGACTGGGCTAACCTGCTGGCACTCACCTGGGTCCCGAGCGTGTCCACAGGCACACGCCGACGCCCTCCCCCAGCTGCAGCACATGCGCCCTGGCCGGGGCTCTGCCTGCCCTATAGCGATTCAGCGCACCCGAGGGTGTGTGTCTACAGGACCTGACACCACAACCACAACCTCTAACCCACCGCTCTGCCTGGAGGCCTCTGGTGATTCCTGGGGTTGCTGGGAGACACTGGGCTGCCCTGTGTCTTTGCACCCACGGCGCCCCTTTTTCCTCTGTCCTGCCCCCCCATATTCTGCAGAAGTTGCATAAAGCTTTTAGTTCATGTTCGATGGGCCAGCATAAAAGGAAAACAAATGCCCTTGGCCTTTCTTCCTCAGGCTGCCTGAGTGAGGGGGCCCAGCGGCCGGGGAAGCCGGTCCAGAGGACAAGATGCAGGACCTGGTGGGACCTGCCGGCGCCCAGCTCCCGAGCACACCTTTCACCAGCTCGTTGATGAGCGTGCGCAGGTAGTTGGTCTGCTTCTTCTTCCCTTCGCACACGTGGACGACGTCGGCGAGATCCTGGCGGACATCCTGCAGCAACTTGGCGCCCATCTTCACTTCTCTCTCGAAGAACCGGAACAAGGGGTCCTAAGGTGGTTTGAGCCGAAGGCAGAGCGAAGGAAAGAGGGTTTAGAAGAGGCTTCCTCCCCAATAACTAGCCCCAGGACCCCCAGCACCCTGCGGCTGCCCGAGCACGATCTGGGCCCAACCTCCATGACACTGGTTGGACCTGACAGGGTCCTGCTGACAGGCAGCAGCCCGGTCCCCAGCTCCTGGGAAATGGACAGACAGCCTTCGGGAATTGCAGTTTAGTGAGGCAGCCGCCCGTCTGGCTTAGGCAGGTGCCTCTGGGACAGCACTGAGCATAGTCTGCCACCTGGCTAAGAGCATCTCGAGCCCCTGGACTCGGGGCCCCGCCCCTCCCGCCAGCCACCTTGATGTTGTCCACTGTCCGCTTGAGATGGCTCAGCGTCTGCGGGATGAGGTGCAGCCAGTTGGAGGCGGTGGTGTGCAGTGTCCTCATCCAGGCGGGGCGCCCGTCGGACGTGGAGTCTGCCCGCGCCTTCTTCTCGGTCTCTGCGTACGCCAGGTCGTCCTCGTCCTCCAGCATCTGCATCTTCAGCATCTTGCTGATCATGTCCACACCTGGGCCACAGTCCCAGCAGCAGAGGGAGCAGCGAGGCAATAGAGAGAGCAGAGGAAGAAAGGACCTCAACGTGAGGCCACAGAGTGAGTGACCCACAGGGCGTGCAGGAGGCAGCCCATCCATGTCACACTCCCACATCGATGTTTCTTTCTCCTTCTCTCTCTAAAAATTAAAAAATCCCTCCCCCAAACAGATGGCTGGTCCCCCAGCAGCCAATTCTGAGTTTGGGGGGGGGGGGCTTGAGAACCTGTCTTTCTAAGAACGTGCAGGGGAGGCTCATGCTGGTCTGGGGACCACACTTTGGATCAGATGCTCATTGGGAAAATTCCAGTAAGAGACTGATGGTTTAAAAACATCACTCACTACTAGGTCCTTGCCAACCCTCAGACGACGAGATGAAATGATTTCTGAATGTGGACTGACCCCCTCACTTGCACGGACACAGCCTGCCCCGCCCAGCCTGAGCTGCAGGACTCTGCCGGGGCGCAGGGGTGGGCGGCCTGAGGAGACGGGAACTCACCCTGGGTGGTGAGGAGGACCCTCTCGGCGTTGTTGGGCAGGCCCAGCCAGGAGGGCGTCTGGGTGTCGGGGAGCAGCTCCACCCACTGCACGAACTCCTCTCGCCTGGAAAAACAGCACACGGAACATGCCGCCACACGCGACGGGGAAATGCCTGGCATGCTGACGGCGCGGGCAGGGAGCGGCCGTACCTGATGCCATCTGGCATTTGGATGTCCTTGTGCCCGTCGACCTTGCAAGCCAGCTTGAACTCGCTGTCAAAACTCTTCGTGGTGAACAGGCGCTCCAGGAAGGTGTTGAGCAGACGCTGGTCAAACTCGTTGTCCACGCGCCCGCCGTAGATGGACTGCGCCATCAAGGTTTTCAGGGCAGACCAGGGGATCTTATCCGGCGAGATGTTCTGCCGCCCCTGGGCGAGCAAAGGCCGGTCAGTAGGGGGTGGGGGCGCCCTGGGCCCTGTCTGCAGGGTCCTTCCTAGCAGGTCGTTCGCACTGTCTGCGTGTTTCTAAGCTGCCCTCACAAATGGGAACGCTTCTAGGCTTCCCCTCCCTCTGACCAGGCACAGCCCACACCTGCCTTTGCCGTGTCGTCCAGCCATGTGTCCACGGTGTCGCAGGCCGACCGCAGGTCCGACTCCCCGAACTCGTACTTCTTGGACCAGCCCAGGGGAGCGTACCGCAGGCGCTCCTGGATGATGGCGTGGAACCAGGCCAGCAGGAAGTACAAGCGCGCACGCTCGTTGGGAGACTGTGGGAGGAAAGTCACCAAGGATGGGTCACCAGAGAGCAGCCCTTCGGGCCAAGAAACCAGTGCGGGTCCTCGTGGGAGTCCAGGCTTGGAACCGCCGTGAGCTGCAGGGCTCGCCATGCGGCAAGCGAACACGCCGCTGGGACAGGTGACTCAGCCAACAGGGACGTGGACGACGAGACTCTAGTGTCTGAAAGGGGCGCCCTGCACAACATAGGACACAGCTGGCCCCCAACTACATGGGTCTGGATTGCACGGGTCCACTTACATGTGAACTTGTTTCCAATAAGTAGCTCTTCCTATCGCTGGGCTTTGCGCCCCCAGGTGTGGAGGCTGATGACATGCATTGTTGGGCGCCATTTACATAGGGGACGTGAGTAGCGTGGGACTTGGTATCCACTGGGATCCTGGCACCAACCCACAGACGTCACATTGTTCCAGGGTCAACTGCAGCACTAAGGACGCCCCTCCTCCTGCCCAGCCCTCGGGGCGCCCATGATGGGAGCAATGGATATCCCAACATCGGGATACAATCGGTTCCAGAACTTGACTGTGGCACGTCACAGCCCGGCCCCCACACCGAGGATGTGTGCCTTTCCACCTTTCCCCGCATGCGCATTTGCCTGCAGTTAGGAAACCACAGCACGACGGCCCCTCTGGGTTTCTGGGGAGCACGAAGGCTGCGCGTCAACGCGGCGACGGCCTGCCTTGGGCTTCACCTTGCAGATCCGCGCGACGGGGATGCTGCTGAACGTCCTCAGCATGTTGGCCTTCACCCCCGGGGGCGGCTCGAACACGAAGATGCGGCCAGCTCGCAGCAGGTTCACGGGCACCTGAGAGGAAGGGGCCTGTCACCGCTCTGGTGTGCTGGGCGCCGTGGCTCCGGTGCCCACACCCCACCGGGGTCGCCCCCGCGCCCACCTTGGGGTTGATCTCCATGGTGAGGAAGAGCCGGAAGCAGGCGTGTGGCTGCAGGGAGTGCAGCTTCTTCTCGAGCTGCATCAGCCACCCCGGGGCCAGGTGCACGTTCTTCAGCATCACCCACCTGCAGGCAGGGCGAGAGCCACGCTCAGTCCCCTGCTGGCCCCCGGGAGCCGGGCGTCTGGAGAGCAAGCACAACAGGCCTACCTGCCCGACTTCACCGCCGTGTTGATCGCCTTGTCTGCTTGGTTGAAGCCTTCTGCTGAGCCTGGGGCCAGAAGCTGAGTCAGCACGCGGCCCCAGGCGGGAGCTCGGGGGGCTTCCACCCAGCTCGCGATTGTGATCATGCCCCTGCCCGTCCCCCCCCTTACCGATCGCGATGGATGTGATCTGTGTGTTCTGCTCGGCCGCCAGGTCTTCCACGTGCCCGCTGGCATCATAACCGGGCACGGAGCACATGAGGACAGGCGTGTTCGGCTTCACCTGCGGATGAAGTCGGGATTGAGCCAGGGCGTCCAGCGGACAGTGTGGCCCCGTGTGGAGCGAGGAGAGCCCTGCAACAAGGCCCACCTCCGTGTCCACGATGTGCGTCAGATCGAGCGGCTGCTCCATGATGGACATGAAGGACTCCCCGAGGTTGGTGGAGACAAACACGTGGGCCATGGCCAGCAGGCGGTCGGGGCGGAAAGCCTGGATCAGGAGCAGGCGGTGGACGGCTTGCCCGATGGGCGCTGAAACGAGGCCATGCGAAGGGGGGAAGTTGGTGACGGAGCTGACCCCCAGCCAACACTCGGCCCCTCAGAAGTCGCGACACTGTGTCTGGTCCTCTCTGCCCGGGAGACCTGGTCCCCAGTGAGCCCTGAACACAGGAGGACACCTCCACGGACACTGGGGCACTAAGAGCCCTGAATCCTCCGCCTGAGAGCAGGGCAGTCATCGCCAGCTGTCCCCGGGGCCTGCAGCCGGTGCTCACCCCACCGCTAGGGGCCTGGCTGGTCACACACAGTAACAGCCCACCTCCCCTCCCTGCTGGGCAAGGGCCCTGCTAGCATTCCTCGTGGGGTCGTGGGGTCCTGCAGCAGGGAGGGGACAGGCCGACTCCCAAAGCTTCAGCACAGACACTGCTCTCGGGAACCAGTGGCTGCGAAGCCCAGGAGGGGGACGACGGGGCCTGACGGGCTCACTTGCGGGACTCTCTTCACTCCAGAGGTAGGGCACCGTCTGCTCAGGGGAGCTGCTGTCCAGCCAGATGCCAAATTGCTGTGGAGACACAGTGGGAGCATCACGTGAGCAGAGCCCATGTCCGTGGACACAGGTGGCCCTGGTACCACGGAAGTGTCCTGGGGAGAGGAACGTCAGCACCCACCTCGTCGGCCTGAACCTTGGCGATCAGGTCTCTGAACGCAGGGAGGCAGCTCAGCCTCGTGACGGCTTCCGCCTGCTCCACTGTCAGGCCCTGGATGGTAGGTGTGGAGCCAGCCGTCAGCACGATCTCCTTCCCTCTCAGGAAATGCTGGAACTCCGCGTCGTAGGTGGGCTCCCTGCAAAGGGTGGTGGGCTAGTAGGTGTCTCAGACGCCCCAGTCACTGTAAGAGCTGCCATGACTGAGGACAGTGGTCGCCAAGGACGGAGTGGGCTGGCGCTGCCCTTACCCGAGGGTGCCCTTCAGCTTGATCCTGGCCAGCAGCATGGCGAAGGTGATGTGGTCCTGGTGCAGCATGCCCCTCGCCACCCGGTTGAACGCCACCTAGGGGCCAAAGCAGGAAATGCTGCTGCTCTGAGGTCCCTCTGCCGACCCTGCCACGCCTCGCCCCACCCGACGGCAAGCGGCCGCACCTGGAAGAGGTCCTTGGTGATGATGGAGAGGCGCTGCGTGTGGTCCGTGATGCCCTTCAGGTTGGGGTTCTCGTACAGGACGTTGTGGTAGATGTCCAGGAAAAACTGCAGCGAGTACTGGTACAGGAAGTGGATCTGCCAAGGGGGTGACGCAGCCGTCAGCACCCACCGGCACCGCGTGCCCTCGCCCAGCTGGGCCCCTCCCACTCGGTCGGTCACCTGCTTCAGGGACTCCATGGTGAAGTAGATGCTGCTGCAGGCGGTGGACAGCGGCAGGTACTGCTGGGACACCGTCTCCACCTCCTGCATCACGATGTCGGTCTCCTCGACCTTGCGCGTCACCTCGGCGGCCTCCCGCTTGAGGTTCTCCAGCGTCGTGATGATGGTGTCGTCGTCCAGGATGCGGCCCTTCACCTCGTTGAGCGCCTGCAGCAGGGACTTCTCCAGCTGCCGCAGGCGGAGCTGGAACTCCCCTGGAACGACGGGCAGCGGGGTCTGCGGCCGCGCTCTTGCCAAGGGACGCGCGCTGAGAGCCTGGCGCATGCCCCCACATCGGCCCCTCGACGCCCAGCCTCCGCACCCCCAGCCCCGCCCAGGAACGTACCTTGGAGCTTAAGGAGGTCAGAGCGTTTCTCGTCCACGTCTGGTCTTTCCGCTTTGAGCACCTCGTTGAGACACTGGCTCTGTAAACTGCTGCGGGTGACGGTGAAGTTGACGAAGGTGACCCGTGAGCAGAGGTCTGGCGGGAACTCCACCTGCCGGAAGGGGTAACGGGACCGTCTGCTCTGATGCGTCAGCCTCGACCCCCCTATGCCACGTTCCTACAGGAAGGGCCTTGCTCCTTACGGTTGGATCGCGGGTGGACAGGAAGATGACGAAGGAGGGGGACAGGTCAATGTCCTGGTCCCCGAGGGTGATCAGCACTCTCCCCCCCGTGCGGCGCACCTCGCGGTTCAGCACGGGATTCAGCACCGGGTCGTAGCTCTCCACGTCCTGCAGACACGTGTAGAGAGGGCCGGGGTGAGTTCTGTGTGCACTGGGTGAGGTGCATCCACAGACGCCCTGCTCCGACCAGCACCTGTCCCTGAGTCGCGTTAGCCAGACGTGCCCACGGCTGCCGGGCATCTCGTCACGGCCCGGGGACGGGATCGGCTAAGGGATCTGCGTGCAAGCGCTGCTTTCGCTGGCCTGTTTTCTAGCAGAACTCCCTCAGCTTTCCCTGCTCTGCTGCAGGAAGGCTCAGAGCTCACAATCGGTCCCTCTGTGCCACTCAGTCAGAGGTATTTCACACGGACGTCTCCTGACAAGGACTGCACTCTCGGAAGCAGGATGTGAAGAGCTCAGAGGCGCACAGACCTGGACCAGCAGCGGGTTCCCGAACCGCAGCGCGCTCTCCAGGTTCTTCCTGAAGGCGTCGTCCAGGAAGCTGGTCCGCGTGATCTTGCGGTCCTTGTACTCGTTCATGATGAACTCCGTGGCCTGTCCTGAGGGGTCGATGATCAGCGGGTACCTGAGGACGAGGCAGAGGAGCCGTCGGGGAAGGCAAGAACATGGTGGGGAGAGCGGGGGGGCCGAACCAGAAAAGGCAGGCGGAGAGGCTACTGCCGCTCAGGTGTGGTTTCCAGACACTGATGACAGTGATGACCGAGCAGAGATGCTGCAGTCACACCCCTCCCAGCCGGGCACTCGGCCAGAGTGGCTGCTCTGTGCACTGGTCGCGGCCCTTCGTGGGTCGGAACGTCAGTGCTACGCGCACGTGTCAGCAGCAACCCCACGAGGTGTCCTCACACTTGATTTTATAAAAGAGGAACAAGAGGCTAAAATCTGCTCAGGGTCACACAGCCAATCAACACAAAGCTTAAAACGTAACATATACACACGTGCTTCTACAAAGTTCAGAAGCTACAAATGTGAGAAGAATCCCCCTGTAGGCCCCCGTTTCTGGTTGGTCTGTGTGGAGAAGGTTTAGGCGTTTATAGACGTGTGTCCGAGGGGGAGCACACCTCCCTGCCCAGCACAGGGCCCTGCTCAGCCCCGGGCCTCACTCTGTCTGCCGGAGCCCCCTGGTGCCCCTTGGTGCGTGCACGGCTGTGTGGACGGGGCTGGCGAAGACTCGCGGCCTCTCCGTGCACAGGCATAACACGGCGCCCGCAGCACCCCACCTTCCGCCGGCACACTCGGGCCCCACATGCCAGCTGTCGAATCAGCGCCTAGAAGTGTGCGTGCTTTCCATGAGACAGATCCAGCTCCACACACCACAGACGGGGCAACATCCTCGCCAGCACCACCAGGCGAGATGCTCATGGGACCTGAGGGTTTGCTTCTGAACTCCAACAACACTGGCAGAGTCTCAGAGTCTGTGTCCCTGGACCCGTGACACACAGCAAGGGCTCACAGGTGACACATCCAGGTGAGGTTGGAAATAAACGTGAGGATAAGGTTTAACAAACACCCCCGTGCCGGCGTGGCAACAAAAGGCTGCCAGCTGATTCCCGGTTAGGGTCCATGTCTGGGTTGCAGACTCGATAGACGTTTAGCTCTCTCACATGCATGTTCCTCTCTCTCCTCCTCTCTCTCACTAAAAATCAATTTTAAAATCTTTAAAGAAAACAGCAAGGACAACGGGTGTGAGAGCAGCGCAGAGGGCCGAGCCTGAGGGCTGGTGCCGCCACAGTCCGACCCGAGGACTCTGTGACCCGCAGGGCCTAGCCCACCTTCGTGGAGTCACGGTCCCTGTCTCACTCTGGCAGCCATTTTCCCTGTAACACTACTGCAAGCTGAGTATTTTTCTAACATTTCAAGAGACGGTCTGGTCTGTTCCGTGTCCACCCAACACACAACCCAGCTACTCAGTTTCAAAAGGTTAGAGCAGAAACAGTCACTGCAGAGCGAGTCAGACGCCGCGACCGCACAGGAGGACATGCCCTCGCCATCGGAGGTGAGTACAGACGCGTCAGCACGCCTGCCCACGGAGGAAGAGGGCGGGGAGTGGGGCCTGCACACCGCCGGGCAAGCCGCGTACCTGTTGAAGCGTTTGAGCATGATGGCATTTTCTGTGCACAGATCGTCGGCAGGTAAGGAGCTGGCCTGCCAGCGGAGGCGCTCGTCAGCGTTGGAGAGGTACTCTGTCCTGGCGATGTCTGTGCGGAACTGAGGGGCAGGGCCGTTAGCACCCTCGCTGCACGCTGCTGGGAGGGGCCGGTTTCGGGGACCCGGTTAGGCTCGCCCCCCGGGAAGCTCCCGGGACTGTACCTGGATGTTGGCCTGCTGCAGGTGGTGGGACCACGTGGTGAACAGGTTCTGCCGCATCTGCTGGTCGAAGTAACCCGCATAAGCAATGAACGCCGCCGACAGGAGACAGTCCCCAGCAATGGTCGACATCTGGTTTTTGAAGGTTTCGCTTGTTTTCTCCCATCGTTCACGTTCAGCAGACAGACTCTTCAGCAGGGCAGTGCTCCGGTTTACCTGAAGGACAGGCAGCAGGGTCTACGCAGGGAAGTGCACGCGTTCCCCACAGTGTGCGGGCTTGGGGTGGGCTGGAAACACGAGCAGGCTCCGGGTCACAGCCCGAAGGAGACGGGCAAGTTAGCCTGAGTGTGAGCAGAGACGGGGCAGGTGGAGGGGACAGTGGGAAAGAGCTGTCGTCCTGCAGGGAAGATGCGGGGACAGAGATTAGAGTGTGCTGAGGACTCAGGGTGGATGTGAGCAATGGCAGGGACACAGTGGATGGGAGGCCTGACAGGGAGGCCCTCGGTAACCCGAGAACAAACAGGTTTGCAGCTGGGGGGAGGTGCATTGGTTTTAGCCCACCCAGGGCATCTACCTAAATGCCACGCAGAGTCCCAGCACCCTCTCACATGACAGCGCTAAGTCGCTGAGACAAAGGCGGTGCATGCAGCACGTGTTCATGGGTGTTGATGCCAGCCAGCGCCGCATGTTAACGCCGAGAGAGAGAATCCAGGTGTCCCCGAGGACTTACTTTCGCCTCAACGGCGGCCAGGTCTGCTTTGATGGCCTGGGCCTCGGAGATGAGCACCGCGTACTCCTCCTTGTAGCGGGCGATGCTGGCCTCCAGGTCCCGGATCATCTGCTCCACCTCGTTGGCCTTCTGCTGGTTGTCCTTGGCGTCGTCCTCCAGCTTCTGCAGCTCGTTGCGCAGGGGCTCCACGCGCTTCAGCATGTCGGCGTAGTTGAGCTGAGGAGGGCGGACGGAACTCTTACTCACAAGCGCAGGCGGTCGCTGCGCACGGGGCCCCTGGACTCCTGGTACTTACCTGTGCAATGGCCCACTTCACCATCGGCCCACAGGCCAGGGAAGCCCGGTTGACAATTTCGTAGTTGTAGCTCGGGTTGGACATGTAGTTTTTCTTCATCTTCTCCCTGATGGCATCACTGCAACAGAGGAGGCGTGTTTCTAAGTACGTGCCAGGCAACGCGAAGCAGAGCTTTCAGGAAATCCAAATGGGACGACCAGTTCCCATCTGCTGCCCAGTGACCACGGAGGACCAGCCACTCCAACCCTCGTTCTAGGTGACAGTGGACGCAGCTGCTGAGGACTCTGACCTCCAGCCTCTTGCCTCCCTGACAGCAGACAGGCTGGGGCCAGCTCTGCAGCCGGGCTTGGCTCGCAGGGGTGAAGGGACCAGAAAACCCCCGCAGGAACGGGGAAAAAGTGGCCTGGAGAGGCATCTCCGAGACTTTCACCAGAGCAACCACCACCTCCATGTGCAGTGCCCGCTGGCCCCGGGCGCTCACCTGATCTCCTCGGCAGAGAAGTTGACGATGGTGGGGATGAAGTTCTCCCGCATGATGATGGAGCGGATCTGCTTCCAGTCTGTGGTGCTCTCGCCCAGCAGCAGACAGATGGACTCGAGCGCCAGCTTCACGGCGGCAGGGGGGTTGGCCATGGACCGCACCTCCACCAGGTGCTGCTTCTTTATGGACTTCACAGCTGAGCGCAGTGGAGGTGGCAGAGGTTTGGGGCAGAAGAGAGCATGGCAGTGAGAAGGGAGCAAACCACAGTCAAACGCTTTGCCTCTAATCAGAACAGGACAACTGCTCAGGAAGAGCTGAGTTTCTGCCCTTAAAGCCCGAGCAGCTTCAGCAGCCAGTCAGGCTTCTAACAGAGCGAGTCAGGCTTCTAACAGCTGTGGAGAGCTGGCACAAACTGCAACACTGAAAAGCAGGCTGTCACCTTTAAAACTGCCTCATGAAGGATCCAAACTATTTTAAAAATGTTTTTAAACAAAACGTAACTGTGCACTTCCTACAGTTTAAACAAAGAGATTTTCGACCAGCCCGTCTAGAAGCTGCCTGACTTGCTGTGCGAAGACACGGACCCAACAGGCCTAAGAAATGGCCAGTGCCTTCCACACACCGAAAGGCAGTTTTCCAGCCTGAACTTGACTTAAAACACTTTCAAAGCGATTACTCAGCAGATGAGAACTACATTCTCGCCTACGTCCAACTATGAGTAAAAATGCGTAGTTTGGATGGTGCCTGTTAGTTTGTCGTGTGATGTGATGTGGCGACGACATAACGAGTTAGCAGAAACAAGTTCAATGTTAGCGAGCAGGCGGGGGCCAGGGGCGACCACTCCAACACTGTGCAGACTGCCAACGGAACAGGTCTGGCCCCACTGCAGCGTGGTCCCCAGGGTGTGAGCCACGGTGCAAGAAATGGGCAGCACTGTGGTCGCCACTTAAAAATCAGCAGCCACAGCCACGACCAGAGCACTCTCAGACATGACCACAGAGGGCAACACTGCACACTTCAGAGTATTTCTTGCTGAAATTCAAGCCAGAATTACAAATAGCCCATTTAAGTAATCCCCAGATTTTTAGGAAATTTTATCAGCACGAAGCTTGTTTTGTCAGTTTTCTCATAAGGGCTTTGCTAAGGAGGAAGCAGCCTAGCTCTGTGGGAACGTTGCTTTAAGGGCTGAAGACGGCCCTTACCGTTCTGGGCCTCGATGACGGCGGGCTCCACCTTGTCCAGGTCTTCCTTGACGCTCATCTGCTTGTCTGCGATGACCTCCTGCTGCTTGTGCAGCTGCTCCTGGATTTCCTGGCTCATGACCTGGAAGGGAAGGCTGGCTCAGTGCTGGACTACGGATGGGTAACCTGCCGAGTGGCTCCTCGCCCTGCTCCAAGCACCCGCCCCCATTAACCTGTTAAACCCCAAAAGCCACCTCAGTCCGCAGTTCCCACCCTCCTCACGAGGGCTGCAGATCCTGAAATGAAAACTCACCTTTTTCTTTTCGGCCTCTTGCTGGTCCTTCACCATCTTCTTCAGCTTGTCATTGGCTGCCGCATTCTTCACCTCCAGCTCTTGGCTCTTTATCCTCAAGTCACGACGCAGCTCTTCTACCTGAAACACACAATCCGCGCCAGGAAGGGAGGGCCGTGGGTAACGCCTTGGAGCCCTCACTGCCATGCACCGTGTAGCGTGCTGTGCGGCAAGTACCTGGTCCACGGTCTCCTTGATCTTCCTGAGCCCGACGTTCAGGTGCATCTGTTGCTCCTCCAGCTCGCTGCGCTTCTCGTGGAACAGGTTGGCGTAGTGGTTGATGAAGTCCAGGTAGTGGCGAGGCGTGATGGCCATCGTCCTGCCACCCCGCTTGGCGAGCCGAGCATTAGCCTTTTAGAAAATAAAGTTAAACCTTTCACTCTTCAGGACGTCCTCTGCGATCTAACGTCAAAACCCCCTCCTGTTCTGCCACAACGTGACACGTGGCATGTACCCAGCACTGAGGAGCCACAATACGTGAGCTGGGGCCTTAGCTCAGCCTCCTGCGAGGTCCTGAAAGCCCCTGAAACCTAAGCTTTCTCCTCAAGCGCCTCTACGACAGGAAGGGGATTCTGACAACCTCAGATGTGCTGCCTGGGGAGGGTCATGGCTGTGCAGTCACTATGGAACTACAAACGGGATTGCTACGGTAGCTATGCCTCCTCTGCTGCCTGCTGCTTGTTTTCTGTAGATGCCACCACGAGAGCCAGCTCTGGGCAAGGCAGCACAGCTCCCTGTCACCATGCTGCTCCCTCTGCCAGAGAAGGATGTGTGACACACAGCAGCGGGACCTGTGGCCAGCAGGAAGCCAGGCTGGATGGCATTCTAGAAGCCATGGAGGTGCCCGCAGGTGTGATGGGGGCTGGAAGGCAGGGCAGTGGCCGCAAGAACCCCTGCAAGCTCAGAGTAGTTTTACAGGCTTTTCAGGTGGAAGCAGGCTGGACGCTTCTACCAGAGTCAGAAGCAAGGTCAGCAGCCAGGCTCAGGCAAGCCCTGCCACCGCATGTTCCTGTGCGGGAAGCGGGGCGGCACAGCACACCCATCCACCCACCGGGGACTGCAGGGCTTCTGTGCTGCAAGGGCAGAGCCAGAGACCTGACTGCCCGCGAAGCTGAGACTTTTACTGTCTGGCCCTTTAAGGAACAGCGTGCGGATCCCTGCGTTAGTGAGCACAGGAGGGAACACTTCCGGGAGAATCGGGGCAGGAAAGGGCGGTGAGAAGGAGACGCTGAGAGTCAGGAAACAGAAGAGCAGGGCGTCTCCGTTGCAGGGGAAGCGCCACAGGGCCCCACTCTGCGCCCCACCTGGTGAAGTGTCTGGTGGACAAACACACAGCTGTTCACGATGGCCTCCCGGTGTGACGGCGGCTGCGGCAGCTTGTCATACACGACCGGCATGTAGTCGGGCACGATGTAATTTGGCTTCTCCAGGTCCATCTTGCTGGTGAATTCCTTGCCAACTTGATAGAGCGCTTCCGTGGACCAGTCCCCAAACCAGTTCAGCACACACCTGCGGAAATGCCCGAGTCTCAGACCGGCCACGGCAGGGTCTGCCCCGGAAGGAAACCCACGTGCCGACCCAGAGCCGAGTGCAGACCGCGTACCTGTTGAAAAGAGCCGGGGACGTGGCCGCGCGGTCCTTGAGTCCCTCGGAGGACGGGTTCATGGTGAAGACGACGTGGAGGTTGCGGATGACCTGGCTGGTGAACCACTTGTACAGCTCCTCGTGTGAGTCCAGCATCAGGCCCTCCTTCTGGGCCCCCTCTTTGCACTGGGTCATCAAGGTGGCGTACTCATCGCCTTCGAACAGACCAGGGACCTAGGAGATAAACAGCAGCATGCCCGACTGGTCCTGGTGACGCGACCACGGAACCGCCACCAGTGCCACAGGCCACTGCATCACCTCCCCATTGGCCAGCAGCGTGTTCATTCGCTCCAGGAATCCAGAATCTAACACGTTGGACTCGTCCATTATAAACGCGATCTTTTCATTTTTGCAGCCAGAACGCCTCAGCACTGTCCGCAGGTCTTCGTCAAAGTCTTCTCCCGTGTACTTCCTGTGGACCTGTGGGGCAGCGGCAGTTAGGCCTCTCACCCCGGGAGCAGGACTCGGACCCACTGTTGGATGAAGAGCCTGCACAGACCCACCTTGATCTGGTACACACTCAAACCGTTCATCCAGGCCACGAATCGGGACAGGGTGGTTTTTCCCGCTCCACTGACCCCAATCAGAAGCAAGTGGCCTTGAGGCTGGCGGAATATTCTGAAACGGTGCCGGAGAGAATATGTTTTAAGGCTTTACGCTGCATTCCCCTTTTGAAACTCGTGTTCTGGACTTTTCTAGGATTCAGTCTACAACATTTCTAATGTGTTTTATCTTGAATTTGTTAAGTAACAATTTAACATTTTTATTTTCCAAGTCCAGTGGGATGGAAAGATCGGATGGCACAAGGGAGACAGGTCTAGGAGGTGGGAAGGGCTGTCAGCACAGTGTGCAGAACTAGGAGGAGTTGAAGGAGGTCTGCTTAGCAGGCAAGTGTGGGACAGAAAAGCTGGACTCACAAGGAGAGGGGGGAAGGGGTCCCTTGCTCGGACTGAGGTAGGACTTGGGAGGGTCAGTCGGAAGAGCACCAGTCCCTGTACCGATCCCCCACCCCCCAGAGCAGTTCAGATGAGCGGGGAGCTGTGACAACAAAAAGCCCACCGGTCGATCCTGAGCACGTGGTCCAGCACTTCGTTAAACAGGACCAGAGGAACGTCAAGTTCTTCTTCATAGAAGACTTTCAGCCTTGCTTTGACATAATCTCTTAACTCTTCTTGGTCTACTGGGATGTAATCCTGGAGAAAAAAGGTAAGACCCAATTACAAATTACTAAGAAGAAATGACCTTAGTTATTTAAATACCAAAGTCTATATAATCTTAGTCTATTATACCACGATCTATTATTGAATGACTCCGTTAAAATGCAATAAAAGGTGTCATTTACAACACAGCAAAGAAAAAATACATGGTAACTGGGACTAGCTCTGGAAACTCGGAGAATCTGCACAAAGGCCGACTGCCTGAAGACATGAGGGAGACCTGTGTAAGTGGAGAGAACCACGGTCCCACAGAAAAAGCACCGACCACGCACAGGTCACTCCCATTAACAATCAATGGAATCCCAGCCGAAATCACAGCAGTGGGTGGCAGTTTTGCTACAGCCTGACGAACCAATTCTAAGTGTCATTTGGAGAGGAGAGGCCCAAAGGGTCAGGACCTCCTGACAGAAGAGCCAGGAGTGAGGACCTAGATCATCAGACAGACTTATCATTGTCATCATGAGGATGTGGTTTTTGCACAGGAAGCGACAAACCAATCAGTGGACAGGACCGGGCACACAGAAGTGCATTTTGACAGTGACACTGGAGAGTAGAGATGTCTTTCAACAAACAGTGCTGGGACCACGGATGTTCACGAGAAAGAAAATGCATCCATAGCTCACTCCATACACAAACAAAACTACTGATGAATTATGGACTTAAATAGTATTTCTTTAAGAATATGTTTCACCCGGCCAGTGTGGCTCAATGGTTGAACTTCGACCTATGAACCAGGAGGTCGCGGTTCAATTCCCAGTCAGGGCACATGCCTGGGTTGTGGCTCAATCCCTGGTAGGGGGCATGCAAGAGGCAACTGATCAATGATTCTCATTATTGCTATTTCTATCTTTCTCCCTTCCTCTCTAAAATCAATAAAAATGTATTTAAAAAAACAATAAAAAACTTTTGTTTTTCAAAAACCACCAAAGAGTGAAAAGACAAGCCACTGGGAGGAGTTACTGCCTCTAACTGAAGGGCTAGCATCTCGAGGCTGGAAGTGCAGTGCACATTCTAGCACAAGCATGTCAAGCCCCCAGCCAACATAACAGAACGCAAGAAACATTCTAACAAAAATTTCCTTAGCTTAATTCTTACAATATCCTGCCATACATATTGGTTAACAACATGTCATACATAATCTAATAAAAGAGTAATATGCAAATCAACCCTAATTCTCTTACAGCTAAGCCACGCCCACCAGCCATACCATGCCCACCAGCCATACCATGCCCACCAGCCAATCAGTGTGACAATATGCAAATTAACTCAGCCAAGATGGCGGCCGGCAGCCACGAACCTAGAGCAAACAGGAGGCTTCCATTGCACCAGCGATGGAGGAAACTGCCTGCCTAGGCCGGCTGTGGCCTCTGCTCAAGGCAATGAAGTTTCAATTATAGAAAATAAATAAACCCCAGAAACCTGATTCCAGCCAGCCTCGCTGGAACCTTGGGTCAATGGGAGCTGTGGCCAGCCTGCTAACAGCCATCAGCCCCTCACCTAGGCTGGCCAGGCACCCCAGTAGGGACCTGAACCCTGAAGAGACTGTGGGCAGCCTGAAAACGGCCCTCAGCCCCTCACCCAGGCTGGCCAGGCACGCCAGCAGGTAGATATCCCCTGAGGGGTCCCAGATTGCGAGAGGGCACAGGCCGGGCTGAGGCCCCCAAGCCCCCCCAGTGTGCACCGGGCCCCTAGTAGTTAATAACAAACTATAATATTTGCTAATGATTGATTACTAGAATTGTGTTGCATTCATTTCCCTTACGAGCCTTATCGTGCAGGTGCACCATTTCTCTCCACTGATGCTAGCAGCGAATATTTAAGCAGCCAACTGCCATGTCATTAGTCTTGGACTGATTTGTTTGCTGTGTGCAACAGGAAATATTTTGCTTTCGGAGAACAAAATAAATAGGCTTATTTGTATTACGCAATTTGTGCAGTTATTTAGTGTTTGGTAAGTTAATGTTCAAGAAAAAAACTACTTTTTATTAAATGATCTATTATTTTGTTAACAATGACTCATTTATTTCAGCCCTTTGTGTTCAGCACGTCTCTATCGAAATAAACCTACGTTTCTATGAAAATTGAAACTTTTGTTTTTTTTGCGGCCCACATAAACTTAAACCTTATTTGGCCGGTGTTAACCTTTGAGTTTGACATGCTTGTTCTAGCACAATGAACATAGCTGCCTTTGCTCTTGTCAGGCCCTCTCTCTGCCTGGCAAGCCCTTCCTGGTGCTCAGGAGGCCCACAAGCCTGTGAAGACCCGACGCCAAGACCTCTCCCAGATGGGCCACATCCCTGTCTCCCCACTTTTAGATTGTGACCCTAACACGTCCCCGAATCAGGTGCTACCAAATGATGTGCATAGCAAGAGGAAAACTCATAAAGCCTCCTGACCTCCTCTTCAGAGAAAAGGATGGCTCTCAGCTGTGCTGGAAACATCACCTCTGTATAGTATCTTAGTGCATGAAACTTTCACACAAATGAGGAAAGTCAGAGCAAAGGGGAAGCAGAGGTTTTCCCTGCAAATGCTCTGAAGCCACATCTGCTGGCTAGAGCAACCATCGCATGGAGATAAGAAACAGCCATCTAGCCACACTCCTGGGACTTCACCCTAAACCCCTACGTTATCAGCAGCTGCAGAGACGCAGTCATCGTCACGCGTGTAACCACATTCATTGACAGACACACTTCCACACAGACCCTTTTTCGGGTCAGAGGATCATTCTAACTGACAGGAAGGCAGAGGAGAGGGCATGGCTAGCTGACAGGAGGAGGGAGCAGGGCTGACTGCAGGGCCAGGTCACAGAGGAAGGGTCAGGGGGTCACAGGGAGGGAGGGGTCAGGGCGGACAGGTCACAGAGGAGGGACATGGCTGACTACAAAGTCTGTTCACCTTGGACAGCCAGTTGCTGTACAGGATGGGCCGGCTCATGGCTTTCTCCTTGTCGATGTTGGGGAAGTGCTTCAGAGCCACCATGTCGATGTTCTCGTCGGTCCAGCGCCGCTCCTCATCCTCCACAAGCCTGTTGACAGATCACCATGTGAGTCCAGAGGCCAATGGAGGGTAGGGGGAGGGAGGGAACACCAGGTTGTGTGTGTTAAGGGTAAATCCAAGGGCTGAGATCAGTCTTTACCAGAAATTTTCATTTGCTACAAATGGAAAAACCTGAGAATCTAAACTCAAAATGCGTAAGCAATCCGAAGTTTTAACGTCCTATATAATAAAAGACTAATATGCGAACTGTCCCCTCCACCGGGTGTTCCACCAGGGGCAGGGCCAGCCTGCCAACCACCTGCGGCCCCTCCTTGAAGCTGGCCGGACCCCACCCATGCACGAATTCACGCACCGGGCCTCGAGTTAAATATAAAACCCTGAGACCTACAGCCACTACACTGAAAACAACTCCCTTAGAAAGGCTTAATCACAGTGGTTTAAGAAGAAACCGTGGTTCAGGGTCTCATTGTTGCACAGTGCTCTGAGCCAGGTGCTGAGGACAGATGGGAACCGCAGTGCACAGCTCTGGAAGCGCAGGCTCGTGAAGAAGACAGCGAGCAGGTGAGCTGTTCCTGTCCCTACAGCTGATGGGACCTTGGGAGGTGATGACACTGAGCAGGCATGTCATGGAGTTACTGCAGTCAATCAGAACTGAGATGCACAGTGGCTATGCCTATATTTGAATCTAAACAACACCTTTTCTCTGGTATTTTGGGAAAGCTGTGAAAATTACACTACAGCTCAAAATATTTTTACTGAGAGGAAGGGAGAGGGAGAGAGAAACAGAAGCCTCAATAATGAGGGAGAATAACTGACCGGCTGCCTCCTGAACGCTCCCTACTGGGGATCGAGTCCACAACCCAGGCCTGTGCCCTTGACTGTAATCGAACCCGGGACTCTTCCAATCTGCAGGCCGATGCTCTATCCACTGAGCCAAACTGGCTAGCACTCAAAATTCATTTTTAAGTTGAAAAAGGGAGATCGAGCCCTGGCTGGTGTGGCTCAGTGGATAGAGTGTCAGTCTGTGGACTGAAGGGTCCCAGGTTCAATTCCAGGGGGCGTGAAGGAGGCAGCCGATCAATGATTTTCTCTCATCACTGATATTTCTCTCTCCTTCTCCCTTTCTCTCTGAAGTTAATAAAAATACAAAAAAGGAGAGCGAAGGTAGCTTACATTGACAACAAAAAGACTGCATTTTTAAACCAGAGCTACCAGGGCTCGTGTGCTCCTTCCCCAGTCCTGCCTCACGCTCCTTGCTCCAGGCTCTCAGTAAGGCAGACCCCAGAGATGCCATGCGGCCTGGCCTGAAAACCATGCACCTATGACAGCACTGAGAGTCCAACAAGTCGGGATGAGAACAGCTGCCTGGAGGCAGGACACCTGGTCTTCAGGAGTAACTGCCAACTGCTTCTTTCTCAGTATGTCAGTCTGGAGGCAGCCAATGGCCAGGCTTTCCCAGGGGAGTAACTGCTAATGAGATGCCAGCGACTCCCTGCAGCTGAGATTACCAGTGAGCAGAGGAGCTCACCTGGTCCTGCTGAAGATGGCCACCTGGGATGGCCAGGGCCTGGCCCTGGGTGCATGCACTCTGAGCTCTCCCTGCCCGTTCTGAGACCTGGCTCATGGGCGCGTTTCCCCAAATGACGTGCAATAGGAAACTCAGTGCTGCATTAAGTACCAAGTCAGTTAAGATCTATTGTTTACCAAATGTTTAGTTAAGGCAACACAAATTTAACTTTTTCTCACCAACCTAAAATGAGCCTAAAATTCTGTGAAGAATTGCAATGTTGAAATACATAAAATTAAAACTATAAGAAAAAACTGACAAACATTAGGAATTTATTGTAAAACAAAAGTTGTACGGAATTATAAAGAAGGCAAGAAAAAGGTCCTGATTTTACAAGGTCAGTAACTTTCAAGATTCCTTAAATGAGAAAAAGACTCAACTTTTTACTGTGACGCTTGGTCTGATTCAGACCACAAACTGGCTGTTACGGATACTGATCCCCACAGTCATTAGCAAGTCCCTCTCCGAAGTAACAAGGAAAACTCGAAGCTTACAGGACAACAGCTGACACAAGTGGCCAACACTGGGAGAGAAGATCAGTGCCTCAGACGCAGCTGCAACCCCTCGATGAGAACCAAGACCAGGGACAAGGAAAGGGGCCACACACATCGTGTTTAGAAGGCATTTTAACTCGCCAGTGAACTCTGCACTTGGACAGGTTACCACAGGGAACTACCTTGTGTGGTGCCCACTTGACAGAGGGTAAGGTGCCTCCTCAAGGTCACAGGTCACCAGGGGTGGGCAGCCACAGTGCACTGCCACCTGTTCTGTCAGGGGTGGGCACGATGAATCCGAGACATGAGGCTGCCCTGGCTGCCTCCGTCCCTTCCATTCCCAGCTCAGCCTGGCTCAGAGGCAGGAAGGCCTCGCTGAACCCCACTCAGAGGGTCAGAGGGACTCAGAGTGGGGGCACGGCACTACCCGCATCCTCGGCCTTACCTGTCTTGGAAGAGGCGCAGGGCTTCATGGGCCCAGATTCTGATAAGCCCTTCCACAGGCAGGGTCTCCAGCGGCCTCAGGGCCTCGAAGATGCCCCGCACCCACCTCGTCATCTCACGGGGCGAGTAGATGTAGTGGGGCTGTGTGTCCTGGGTGAACCTCTCCTGTGGGAACCGGGAAAACGGAGTTACATGTGATTATCATAAGACATGAAAAGTGGTCGAAAGGTCAAATGCTGTATAACATTCTTCTATTAAAAATAAAAAGCTGAGCCCCAGAACACTTAAGGGCGGATTAAATAATGTTGGAGCAACTGGACAACCGTCCAGAACAAAGTTAGATCCAAGTTGCTCATTTTATGTTGAAAAACAAAACAAAAACCCTACAAAATATTCTTCTAAAAATATTTTTAAATGAAATTCCTAAGTTGAGCCTTTCTAGGCACGACTGTCATTAAAACCAGAATTGAAACAAAGAAAAAGATTTATAATGACGACGATAATAATTCTGTAGGAAAAAACTACAATTATACAAAATTAAAAACCATTTTAAAAACTGGAGAAGTTGTCGCAACCTGCCCGGCAGCGCTCCTAAAGGCCTGGAGCAAGACGGACGATGGCCGGTCACGGAAGCGGGCGTTCCCTCACGGCCCTGGGAGAGGCAGGCAGGCAGGCTTCCCCAGGGATGCAGGGGAGAACCACTGTGCTCATCCAGTGGCAAAGGGACGCTGCCAGTAAACATTAAGATGCTCACGAGGATAAGGCAGAGCCCAGCCGAGAGCAGTGAGACAGCAGGTGCCCCTACAGGCACTGCGGCCCAATCAGACAGGCTCCGTCTGCACGCTCACAGGCCCAGCCTCATGGGGAAACAGTGCAGGGCAGGCAGCACAGAGACCTCAGCAATCACGACCTGCGCAGGGGACGCTGGGTGGCAGACTCTGGAGAGAGGCTCTTGGCTAAATGAGGGCTTGGAATAAGCTGTCTTCTAGCAGAGCCCTCCCACGACCAGAGGGGCAGGCAAGCCTGCGTACCTGAGACATGGTGTAGAACTCCACCATGGCGGCGGTAAGTGGCTCCGCATACGTGCGCAGCGACGGGATGAGCCGCAGCATGGCCCGGTTGAAGGTGCCGTAGATCTGCGTCAGCGAGGCGGGCCCCGGGTAATCCACGTACACCACAGGCACGTGACGCAAGAACCTGCGCAAAGACAGCGGGCTCAGCCTCCCGGGGAGCAGCAGTGCCCCAGCATGCGCCCATCCTGGGCTGGACCCACCCTTCCAGTCTTCACACCAGTCACCTGAGCTCACAGCAACAGCTCAGGCCTGAGTCTGACACCTGACAGTGAACGCAGAGCACGTGAGAAAGAGCTAAAACAGCCCAGGCTCCTTGCAGCCTCCTCCGGGCCCTGCGGACAGTCTGAGCAAATCACTGCTGCCCGAGGAGCGGACGCTTCTGCCGCCAGTGCTTCCCAGCGCACAGCGTGCAGGAGCCTGGGAGGGGCCCCAGGACGTCAGCCTTCGTCATCCTTTTACAGTTGAACCCAGATGTTTGTTGTGCTGCCCATGAAGCCACCCTGGAATTCGTGCGTCAGGCCAGTGAGGTCAGCGGAGCTGGGCATTACCTGTGAGAGAGAGGCTTTCTCCCAGGATCCGTGGGCGGATTGCAAGCCCCGACAAACTGGATTCTCTCCAGCTTCACCCAGGTCTGATCCGAGGTTCGGTAGAAGCCTCCGTGTTCCACCATCTGAGGGAAGCAGGAGGGGACACGTTAGGCGCATGCGCACACACCTGGGGAGCGGGGCCGCGGGGCGCACAAACCTGTCTGATGAAGGAGATGACCCTCTGCGTCCCGTACTTGTCCATGTCTGGCAAGTTGATCTCATCACAGAACAGCACCAGCCACTTGCCCAGCTGCACGGGAGCCAGCACGACGCCGTTGGGCGTGCGCCGGTACTCACAGTAGTGGTCGAAGGTCTTCAGCAGCAGCTCTGGAGTAGTGGCGCTTGAGAAGTTCAGGCCCACAACCTGCAGACAGGACGACACAATCAGTATTGCAGGGCCAACCCAACCCCGACCGCCCCCTGTAACCTCCCACCTCGTTACCTCCATGTCGGGCAGGGCCCGCAGGGCGCTGAAGAGCGTCATGGTTTTGCCGGACCCGGGGGGGCCACACAAGACGAGCGGCTTGTGCTCGGCCAGCCAGGTGTACAGGAGGGCTTCGTGGCGGACCGTGTCCAGGGTCGGCACGACGACATCGGGGGCCGCCACCTTGTGGGTCTCCACTTCAATCTGAGGCACCTTGGCCTGCCACGGCGACCACTCTCCACTGATGGACACCTACACAGACAGAAGGGGGAACAGTCACCCCGGGGCCCTGTGCCTCCTCATAAGACACACTCAAGTTTCACACAAATCAGAACTTTCAAGCTGGTCTGCGCTCCTTGTACAGCACGAATCTAAGAGGAAAAGCTGCTCTGGAAGTGGAGAGAATCAGAGTCCACAGTGAGGCTGCGCCTCGGCCCACTGACCTCGTAATCAATGATGGGGATGTTGGGTGCAGCGGGCAGGGGCACGGTCGTGATCCTTCTGATGTACTCGCCCAGCTCTGCCCTCATCTTCAGCCGACTGTCCCCAGACAAGGACCAGAGAATAGCATAAACCAGATACCGCTGTGGGAAGAGAAGCAACGGTTTTCCACCAAGTTCTCACAACAACACAGCAGACGTCCGTGCAACATCGACCGAGGGTCGTTCCCGACCTGGATGTAGCGCTCCAGCTGCTCGATCTGCATGGGGAAGTCGGGGTGGTTGGCGTTGTACTGGGCCACGTTGCGGCAGGCCTGGTGCAGCATGGAGAAGAGGGAGCCCAGGCAGCGCAGGCGCGTCAGGTCCATGATGTGCTCCAGCTTGAAGGCGTGCTCCAGGGCCTTGGTGACCAGGCCGTTGGACGTGAAGTACGGCTGCATGATGGTTGCCGCGTCCCTTTGGATCTGCGAGAGAAGAAAAGGCCGCGTAACTCATTTCAAGAGCCTGGGCGTTTTCAGCGCTTCTGATCCAGGCCCAGGAGGCTCACTTCATCTCGGGAGAGTATATTCTGGATTAAAAAGAGGATGAGCTCAAACGACCAATCCTCATCCCTTCATCCCGACGGTTCTCAAAGATCATGTTTCCTGGGAACACTGGTGCCCACCAGCGACGGGGAAGGGCAGACGTCCATCCGTCTGCACGGGAAGGAAGCAGACAGGGCTCGTCACGCTCTCCCACGTGCCTTCACTTGGGCAGCGGCAGCGGCTGGGCTTCCTCAGGGGCGGGTGTAACACAAACCTCAAGAGCGCCTTGCTTCCGCAGCCTGTGTGTGCGCGCGGGCATGTGTGTATGTGCATGTGTGTGCGTGTGGGGCGGGGGGAGGGGCAGACACACAACCCTTGGACCTGAGCTCGCCGTGCCCACCTGCAGCATCGGGGACGCAGCCTCCTCCCCCTCGTCCTCCTTGCCCTTGCGCCGGCGCTGGGCCTCGTCCTCCCCTTCGTCCAGGGGGATGCTGCGCAGCCGGGCCAGGAAGTTGTTGAAGATCATGTCTGTGCTGAGCACGTCCTCACTGAACCAGACCATGCCGCAGCGCGACACCGTGGCCAGGGTGGCGTACTTCAGGTCCTGCACCTCAAACATGATTCGCACCTGGAGGGAAAGCACCAAGCAGTTGAACGATGCAGGTTTGGTGGAAACCTGGACGTTAAAATTCTCTTCCTTATTATGCCCTGAAAGAGTGATTTCCACCCAATTTTTCAGCACTTAGTTTAAAAGAAAAAACGTCAGTAGTTCCTTCGCATCACTACAACCTCCCCTTAACCTCTCTCCATGGGAATCTGGGCAGGACAAGTGTGGTGAGGAGAGCAGCGACACCCGACAAAATGGGCCCTTGGAGGAGAAGCCACGGCTCGGGGAGCAGACGCCAGCAGTGAGTACTCTGCTCGTGGCCCTCGCTCCCGGCTGGAACCCGCTCGGCCCTCACCAGGGCCCGGGGCAAGCGCACAGCATCTCTGCGTTACAGACGGGCTGGGGCTTTCCCTGGTCCCACAGCCACCAGGTGCCCAGACTCCGGAGCCCACCCTCGGCGCTCACCGGCCTCCGGGAGAGCAACCCTCTATGACAACAGACTCTACTGGACGATGCGCTCTGAGAAAACACCCGACTAGTCAAATCCACGCACATCCGAACGGGCACAGCTGCTGCGGCCACGCCCCTCGGCCATGCTCTGCTCCTCCTCTCACTCCTGCCTCTGGTGGTCCGTCAGCCACTCCCTACACCTTTGCTTCCAACCACCCCCATGGCTCTGCCTGGTGCCAGGCAGCCTCCAAAGGTCCCCTTCTCCCAGCATGTCCTCCAACCAGCAACCAACAGGGACACCGTCCAGACAGACTCCCATGCTTCCAGCTCACCCGGTGGGCAGGCTCAGTCCTCACAAGGACCCAGAGGCCCGTGTCCTCTGTGACCTCACTGCCTCCTCCCCTCGTTCTTCCACGCCAGCCGCTGCCCCTTGCTTCCCTCGCACACATCGACCGCACCTGCCACTTCTCCTTCTGCATCTGTCCCTTCACCCAGAATGCCCAGAAGGCTCCTCTCACCACTCAATCCCTACTAAGACCCACCTTCCCAGCCGACAGGGCAGCCTCCACCTGCCACCAACACCGCCCGTCCTCTCCCAGCGTCCCTTCTGCTCACACCATCGCCTCTTATCCTGCCCATCTGTCTTCCCAGCGACTGTGAGCCCCCGAAAAGCAAGGGTTTTGTCTGTGCTCTTTATTCCTGCATGCTCAGCATCCAGAACAGGCTGCACACGACGACTCCAAACACGCTGGCCAAGAATGACTGTGAACCCACGCCAGGCCTGCCCACGTTTCCACCCGATCCAATGCTCACCCCCAGGGACAGCCATGACAGCGTTGCTGTCTGAGTCCCTCAGGGGCCACCTTCTCATATACAGGAACTTCAGAAACCCTACCTCCAGCCCACTCACGGCGTTACAGGACAGGCTGCTTGTGCTTAATACTCAGAGAGTGGGGAGTTCCTTATAAGACCTGTGAGACCTTCTCACCAGCTCTGGGCGTGAATAACCCAGCGTGCAGGCTGACTGAGGTATCTGCACAACCAGCTGCTCCCCCCATCCTCCCCCACCCCGGCCCCAGAAGCGTCTCCAGGGCCGGGCTGCGCGGGCACTCGGTCTGCAGTTGGGATGGGATGGGATGGGATGGGCCACGACAGAGCAAGTGCTTACATTGGGCGGGAGGCTGAGGCGCTCGCCGTTGGGCAGAGTCAGGAGCTTGTTGTCATCCAGCACCGAGTTCAGGTTCTCCACCCACTCCGGGTCCACGTCGCCGTCGAAGATGACCCACTGGCGCTTCTGCAGCTCGCCCCGCACGTTGTCGATGATCCTGTGGGAGGGTCACAGCTGGGACTCACTGGGGTTAAGCTTTCACAGCTTGCCCTGTGATGGTTTCTCAGCTGACTGTGTGACTGGCTCAGGCCCCACTGGGACTCACTGACCGAGCGACTTACTTTCTCAGGACATGTGTGAACAGTCCATCGGTCCATTCCCTGGTGTTGGGGTCCAGGGTCCCGTACAGGTGGTCTTTGCTGATGGCCTTGGGGTCGATGATGTGGGCCACGCCCTCCACCCCCTCGAGTCTCTCCAGAGCCTTGAGAAGAACACGCCAGGCCATGCTCTTCCCGCTCCCCGAGGGCCCCACCATCATCAGGCCGTGGTTGATCTGGGTGATCTGGTAGAGCTGGAGGACCTGCGGGCAGACGCACAGCATGTGACCTTCCAGAGAGAGGGGCGAGCTGCTCCAGCCACTTCCCGTGTGTGGTGTGGCTTCTGAAAGGCATGTACCAGAACTTTCATTTTTTAAATCCTCACCAGAGGGAATGCTTTCAGAGGGGGGTGGGGAGAGAGAGAGAGAGAGAGAGAGAGAGAAACATCAATGAAATGGGTTGCCTCATGTGCCCCGACCAGGAATGGAACCAACCACCTTTTGTCTCACGAGATGATGCTCCAACCATCTGAGCCACCTGGCCAGGGCAGCGCTGAAACTTTTTTCTTTTTTAAAATATTTTTTTTTTATTGAATTCAGAGAGAAAGGAAAAGGGAGAGATAGAAACATCAATGAGAGAGAATCATCTATCGGCAGCCTCTTGCACGCCCCCTACTGGGGATCGAGCCTGCAACCTGGCATGTGCCCTTGACTGGAATTGAACCCAGGACCCTTCAGTCCACAGGCCGACGCTCTATCCACTGAGCCGAACCAGCTAGGACATCACTGAAACTTTTTAACCAGAGATATGTCACACAGGCCACACCTACAACACTATTTCACAAGGGTTATAACTACACTGTGGAGTGGGAGCCAGTAGAATGGGAGACGCTGACCCAGTTGCCTGACAGACACCAAAGCTTCCCCACCCCCAGGAGGGGAGACCCCAGGTGTTCAATGCAGACAGTGCACGCAGACGCATGTGCACAGCTGTGAGCAATACACATGAGGCTCTCATGTGAGCCTCCCAGAGGAAGGGAAGAGGCCAATGCAGTATGTCAGCCATGAGGTGGTTAGAGACTTACTGTCGGTCCTGGTACTAGAAAGTCTTGTAAATAAAACTCTCACCCTGACCGGTTTGGCTCAAAGATAGAGCACTGGCCTGCGGACTGAAGGGTCCTGGGTTCAATTCCGGTCAAGGGCATGTACCTTGGTTGCAGGCACATCCCCAGTGGGAGGTGTGCAGGAGGCAGCTGATTGATGTTTCTCTCATTGATGTTTCTAACTTTCTATCCCTTTCCCTTCCTCTCTGTAAAATATCAATAAAATGTATTTAAAAAAAATAAAACTCTCATGGGCATAAACGTTTTCTGTTGTAAATCACGCCCTTAGCCGGCATTTTTCAGAGAATGAACTATCTCACGTAAGTAAAGCTCTCAGGTAAGTTTTGTTTTCTCTACATTTAAGAAAAAAGTATAGTCCTGGCGGCTGTGGCTCAGTGGGTTGGGTCTCATCCCATAAACCGAAAGGCTCAGTTCTGATGTGCCTGGGTCGTGGCTCAGTCTCTGGCAGGCCCAGACACCCCGTTCCTCTCTCTAAAAATCAATAAACATAAATCTAAAAAAAGACAAAAAACCCACACAGGCGTGGGGACAAGCCATAAACCAGCAGGCCCTGGCCTTTGACAGCTCTAATGTTCTCCTCGTGTGCAGCGTCCCGCAGTTGTCATGGCTGCAGCCGACCCACCAACAGAACAATCCCAGGTACCTTTTCAACCCACATTCCGCCAACTTCTTCCCCGTCTCCATACGTCAGATACATCTCCTGACACACTTTCTTCAGCTCCTCCCGGAGCGCGGTCATCTCCCCGCGGTGGTACTGGACGCCGGGGAACACGTCCGACAGGAGACTGAAGAGCAGCGGGATGTCTTCCGCCACCAGCTTTGGCACCATCGTCTCACAGACGCTCTGGATCAGAATCTGCATGGGAGAAGGGCGAGCACGTCACACTGCACGTCTGGCTGAGCCCCCTCACAGCCATGCACCCTGTGAATGTCGCCCGTCCCCTCCCCCCCAGCAGTGCATCGCACCAAGCGCTCCCGCGTGGTTCATTGTGGAAGGAAAGTTTAACCAGTGCCCAAGGTTTCAGTGGCTGAGGACATGTGGACAAACCTCCTGTTCAGGTAGATTTTCTGCAATCTCTCCTTCATCCACGACTTCGCCTCGTTCTTCCTTCTCCCTCTTTATCTTCTGAATCCTCTCCCTCTTCACGTTACCCGCACTCACCAGCACGCTCTTCAAAGCTCGAAGCCCAAAGTCGTAATGGCTCTGAGAAGAGAGCTGCTCATCACACAGCCTAGAAAAGAAAGTGTCTTCTAAAGACAGTGCACCTCACACAAGTGCTGAGGCAGGAAACGTGAGCGTACTATGCAAGGTGCACGCAGCTGGAGGCCAACTTTAAGCGGGCACGCTGGGCACAGCTGGCAGCGCGATGCTGAGTAGCCGAGTCACTCACTTGAAGAAGGGGACGATCTTGTTGGCGAGGACTTCGGCCGTACGGAAGCCCTGTGAGTACAGCATGACCTGGGCAATCAGCTGCCGGTCGGGCTTGGTCATGGCCAAGCTCCGGAACAGCTTCTTCAAGTTGTCTGGGAGGTTGGACCTGCCCGCGTAGCCAGGGTTCATGGTGATGAAGATGGCCATATCCGGGCTCACCTTGACTTGTTTGTTCAGCAGCTCACAAGTAATGGGGGCAGAGGCTGAAAATCGGGTGACAGCGTCAAGACTCATGATGTTCAAACAGCATCTAAAAACCTCTCTGAAATTACCAAGTGCCATTTCCCCACCGGCCTCCCAGGGCTGCAGGGAGCCCCTCAAGGCCTCTCCGCAGGCCCCATCTTCCCACACCTCACCCACGGATGTGTCCGACGGTGGAACAGATCGACCCCGGGCAGGAAGCCCCGCGTGTCACAGGCCAATGCTAGGCTAGCGACGCAGTCTAAGGATGGTTGCAGAACCGAAACCAACCCAAGTGACACGACTGGCTGGACTGGGTCACGAGTCACCCTTTCTGAGGATCATTAAGAACACCCCACACTGAGCCTCGCGGGGTGGCATGCCCTTGCTTCAGGTACTGATTCCGCTGATTCTATCTGCTTTACTTGGGAGGCCTGGACACTGTTTCACAGGATAAGTTACTGTTATTCTGGGGTAAAAGGAAACCCTGAAAGTTCAACTGTGCACAGGAACTGACCGACATGACCACGGGGGTGCATTCCTGCCAACGTGCCTCTCCCTTCCCTGTGATATAGCCCTCAGGGATCTCTGCAGCACTCCTATGGGGACTTCACGCCCCAAGCTCCACGGAACCCTGGCCACACAGGTGGCGAGGAAGCTGGCTCCAGGGAGGGTGGCGGAGCACGCTGTGGGGGGCACAGGGATGCTCGGGAGGGGGCTGATGCAGAGATCTCCCCAGGCTTCCCTTCCATCTGCACTCAGGCCTCACGCCTGCCTGCAACAGTGAGTGCCGGGAGCTAATGAGATGCTCCCTCCCTTCTGACCAAAGCCGTCCCCAGGGCCATTGCCCCCACATTCCGAGTGGCTGTGGAGGAGGGAAGCCTTACTCTTATCGAAGTTGGGGTTGGAGTGCTCCCGCAGCGCTTCCTGGATGCACTGCACTTGCTGGGACACGGCCGACAGCATCCGCTCCTCCAGGCGGTTGAACTCGTCAAAGCAGCCCCACGCTCCCACTTGGCAAAGGCCCACAAAGATGCGTCCCATCGCCTGCAACAGAGACAAGGGCGCTAAAACCAGATGCTGCGGCGCTGGCTCAAATCCTGCCTGCAGCGACCTGTCCACCCGTCCTGATCAGGTGCCATCAGAGAACCCACGTCTGCTCATCTCGGATGTGGGACTGACAGCACCTCCCTCCCAAGGAGGCTGTGAAGATGTGATCGGGTTCACAGGGAGGCGAGGGCCCGCCTACCACAGCAAGAACTTCATCAACAGGAGTGGACAGAGGGGCATCACACCTTTTCCTCTTGTGCCAAATGAAAAAGCTGTCATGTGCATTCTATCGCTTTCTGTTGCTTGAAACATTTCTTTAAATATATGTGTGTGTGTGTGTGTGTGTGTATTTATTTATTAATTTCAGAGAGGAAAGGAAAGGGAGAGATAGAAACATCAATGATGAGGGAGAATCATTGATCAGCTGCCACCTGCATACCCCACACTGGGGATCAAGCCCGCAACCAGGCATGTGCCCTGGACTGGAATTGAACCCGGGAACATTCGGTCTGCAGGCCAACACTTTATCCACTGAGCCAAGCCAGCCAGGACGTAAAGGATGTGTGCATAACGTGTGTTCAGGACCCCTTCTTCAGGAAAAGTGGTATCTGCACTAATGAGGGAACGGAAAACACGAAGCTCAATGTGAAGCACAGGTGGGCACCGCAAGCACCTGTCCCCAGAGGCCTCGCTGGGCAACAAGGATGTCAGCTTTGAGGGGCGCAAGCACGGTATCCCCACCTGACCCTCTTGGGCCATCCAATTTTGCGTGGACCCCACAAAGCTTCTCACCTGGAAATCAAAGGTTTCGTCGCAGTTGAAAACCAAAACAAAGCGTCCCAGCTGATGGCCAAGGGCCTTAACAGACTCGGTCTTCCCGGTCCCAGCAGGCCCTGTCACAGCAAGAAGGGGACTCAGTGCCAGAGTCCATCACTCGTGGGACTCAGCTTTATCTTTAAGACAACTGCAAAAACAATTCCTTTTAAAAAGCACATGTAAAAATGAAGACAAATTTAGCTTTTAGAACACAGCAGCCACGTGACTAGGAAATATACGTGATGATTTAAATCCACTGAAATCATCCAATCTTTAAAAATGACGCTCAGGATGGTGGAGTCACTTACCAAACGGGGACCCGCCCAGCCTGGCCTCCAGGGCTTGCGTCATGGTCAAGTAGCAGCGGTCAGTGAGGGGCGTCTGCACCAGCTTGTCCTGGACTCCCAGGTACTCAAAGCCATAGTTGAACTTGGCGTTTGCCATTTGGATGGACAACTGCTGTAGCACGTCCGTCTGCTTCGGGTCGAAGTAAAACCGCATCTGGCGGAGCCACTCGAAAGACTTGCTGTTGTCGATCTTGCTTCTGATCAGGGCCCGGGTGACGTCCCTCTGGTGAACCAGCTCCGTAATCTGCAGGGAGAGCGCGAGAGAACTCGTCATGGCTGAGCAGTGCTGTGCCCTCTGGGCGTGTGGATTATCTGGGAGACCGACATGCAGAGCTGAGTTTGTCTTCATTACACTCCCAGGTGCTAATTCATGTTCAGAAACGCTGGTCATCAGTGTGATTAAAGTTAATAGTGGCAACAAACACGAAACACCTGCTAAGTACTAACTCTGCAACCAGCATACACCCCATCGGAGAACAGCTGTCCCTGTCCTAGCCGTCTCTCTGCTGCACTGGGGGCGCAGAGCTCTGCCCACCTCACTGGCCTGCCGACTGCCTCTGTGCCTCCTGGGAAGGAGATGAGGAGTGCAAGACCCAGGTCAAGGGCACCACCTCCCTGTCGCCAGGAGGTTGCAAATATAACCCCTGTGCTCCACCCAGATTATTTTCGGGGGGTGGGGGGACACAGAGCCCTCTACCCACCCCAGGGCATATCCGTCTGCTAACTACCATCCTTCCTAGTGCAAATGGAGTATTTCCCACAAAGGATTCAGCTGCCTGAGTTGAAGGCACAGAGTCGAACGGGGAGGGAATGATAGGGCATGGAACTGACCAAGTGCTCCAGCTTCCGCCGGCGGAGCGGGGGCTGCTCCATGAGGACCGAGTCGGCCAGCACGTTGAGGGTGACCTCCACGTTGCTCAGCACGGACTGCAGGGTTGCTGCATCCCCGTTCCCGCCCGTGCTACTCAGGGCTGTCTCCACATTCTCAGACCAGGCTATCTGGGCCGACAAAACCACAAGCTGGGCCTGAAAGGTATGAGACACCAAGTGTAAGAGGGTTGTTTTAGAGATTAGCCTGCCCTCACCTATAGCACACCCCACGTCTGCCCTGTGTTACCTGGTATTTATCGATCCAAGTGATGTAGGTATTGGGGTCGATTGAAGTGGCTTTACCAAAAATCTCAACCTCCGTCACAGACTCAGCCAGGAGCTTGGCCAACGTGACTCTCATCTCCTTCTCCACCAGCGTGAGCCACTCGTTGATTTTGGGATGCTCAGTAATGGACACAGGGGTTTTAAATATAACCTGAAATAAGTGAGACCTAAGAATTAAGGTGTGCAAAATGGGAGAGAAGCTTTCTAAGAGGCAAGCCCCAGCGAACTACCTCCTCTCCTTCTCGGGATGAAATGCCCAAGACGACAGAGTTGTCCTCATTCAGGATGATGCTGGAAACGCCGGCGAACATTTTCTTAAAGTGCTTCTGTAACTTCGCTACATTTTTGCTGTTTCCAATGATTTCGAGCAAATCTTCGTCACCCACAAAATAGAACCTAGAATGGAAACAGCATCCGTTTTCCTCAGATGTTACACAGAGACAAATGAGGGGAACCAGGGCACAAGGTCAGACTGCAGGGGTGTCTGCAGGTGCTATCCAGCCTCAGCCTGGACCAGCCACACCCAAACTCCTCCTGCCCCCAGCAAACGTCCACCCTCAGCTAATAAGACGCCAAAGAGGAATTCAATAAATCGGACATCACGCACCTTACTTCACAAACTGTTTTTAAAAATCTGTCTGAATGACGCTAAGCACATTATTCAGAAAAGCGATGCCACTTAGATAATGAGCAGCGCTAAATCTGTAAGCGATGCAAGCTGCCTGGAGGGCGGAGGGGGTGAAAGGAAGCCTCGTAAACAAATCCAGGTGGGAAGTTAAGGATTACCTGTTACACTTAGGAATCAGTGCATGAAAGGGAAATGGTACTGATTCAATGGTTGATCGGTGACAAAACCCTTGACGTCACAAGTGACTGCCACAGGCCCAGAAGGGAGGGGAGGGCCGGCAGCAACACAGCGGAAGGCTTACCTGGGGAAGGATGAGCGCTCCCTTTCCAGGTACTCGCCCAGCGCTTTCTGGATCTTCCCCAGCAGGTCTGCCAGCCTCTCCAGAGACCTCTGCACCCCCTGGATGTTGAGAACATCCATCACCAGGGGAGACTTGGATACTTTCTTCATGAGCGCCAAGAACTCCGTGCTGATGCTGCAAGTCGGGGGGAAGCCGAGTCAGCCTCGGTGTGAGGAGCGGCTCCCAGCCCCGCCTCACCCACGCGGAGGCCCTACCTCTGGAACCGCTGGGTCTCCACGGGCAGCAGGTGCTTGATATCCGCGCTGCCTGTGAAGATGCCTTCCAGGTAGACCCAGCGCCTCTGCACGTCGATCCACACGTCAAAGAGGGCCATGATGCGATTGAGCTTGTCTTCCCAGCTCAGGGCGTCCTCCTCGAAAACCTGGTGGGCAGACGGAAGGAAGAGCTCAACCACTCACTCCCATTCCCACAGACACGCAGCCTCACGGAGAACACAGGGCAAGACCTGCCCGGTTACCTGGCTCATGTACCAGAAGGCCAGCACGGCCTCCAAGGCACTGCAGGCCAGAGCAGGGGGAGGCTGAGGGGAGGGGACCTTCCTCACACGGTACCTTGTAGTACGGAGACAGCTTCATGGCAGAGACGCTGTTGATGTGCTCTTTGACCTTGTTGAAGAGGTCGTCCCAGCCTCGAATCAAACGACACTTGTTCTGATAGTTAACCAGGTCTAACTCGTACGTGTTCCACACTTCTCTTATCTGCATCAAAACCAGAGACGCGGGTCATCACTGTGTGGGCACTCACCACCCGCACGGCAACCACATGTGGCAGGGACACAGAGCACCCCGGAAGGGGCCCTGCTGGTACACGGTGCAAGTCTACGCGGCAGCCGGAAATGTGACACGGAGGTGCGGCGGTCCCGGAATTCACCTGCTTCAAAAACTCCTCCAGCGCCATCTCCCCCTGCGCCACGAGCAGCACGTCCTTCACGATGGCTTCGTTCTTCTGCAGGTCGACGTCCCAGATCTGCCCGAGGGTGAGCTCCGACACCACCCAGCTCACGTGCAGCCTCTTCATCAGCTGCTTCCAGTGGCGATCCTTCAGGGCCTCGGACTTGAGCTCGATCACCAGCATGTTGATCTGTGGAGAGCCAGCAGGTCACCGGGGGCAGCGCTTCCCATGGGCCCCCGATGGCAGCGCCCGCCACCCACCTTCAGGTAGCCTTTCAGGAGCCGCTGGACGAACTCGTAGGACGCGTACTGCCGCAAGCGGGCGGGGAAGTTTTTCAGCTGGTTCAGGAGGCCATCCAAATTCTGCCGAAGCTGTTGCGAGAAAAACCATGATCCCGTTAGCCAGCATTCCTCTACGTGTTAAAAGGTGGTTGTAAAAGAAATGGTAGATGAGGCTGGATGAGCAGTGCAGATGACACACAGGGGTTAGGCGACATTCTGTGAGCTCGTCTGCGGGTCTCCAAGGAACCTGTCCCTCCCAGCGCCTGAAGGCCCACACGGACACTACTGAGGTGTACCTTCCGAGGCTGCACCGACACCCATGGCTGCTCCTTCATCTGATCAATCTGCTCCCAGACCTTGGAGAGCTCCGACCAAACACCCTTGAGGTCCTGTAATTCCTCAAGGGCCACCTGCGAGTAAGAACAGTAAGGCCGTGAGACTGGAAACAGAGACCGTGTCAGGATGCAGCGGGTCAAGGGCAGAGTGAGGACGAGGAGCCACATCCCAGTCTCTCGCTTGTACCTGGACGCGCTCTTCGCTGCCGCTCAGGAGTCCCGTGTCCGTCAGTTCCAGCGCCTCCTTGGCCTTCGCACACTTCTCCCGGTCGTCCTTCAGCCTGCCGAACTTGCCCTCGTAGATGGTGAGAGCCTGCAGCGCCTCCTCCGGGCGGAGATTGCCCTAAAAGCGGACAGAGCAGGGAGTTGCAGGCTGTGTTCAGGACAGATGGACACTGCGGCTCCAAAGGGGACAGGGAGCGTGCTGGAGTCCTGGACACTTGTGGTTGCAGTTCTGAGTGCCATGCTTACACCATCTGACAAATAAAAATGTAAGGAAGGAAGGAAGGTGGGACGCCTCAGTTCAGCCATCAGCTCACGACGTGCTCGGGGGACGGGAGAGAAGAGTGACCTGGGGACACTGGATCTGAGGGGCCTGCAGCCACACCCCCCCCGACATGTAGCTGTCCCACCGGCTCCTGAGAGAAGCCCGAGAAACGCACCGCTCTCCCTGGGACGGCCTCCGCTCCGCATTCGCACCCTCCACACACTTCCTTCCGTGTTAATGACCTTGGGAATGACTGAGACGTCCTTACAGTCCTGACTACGCCACTTCACCAGCAAGGTGAGGGCGAGGGCCCTTCCGGTGTTGGTGCAGTGCTCCCTCCCTCACTAGAGCCAGAGACCTCAGAACAAGGGCTCCTGAACCAAAGCCAAGCACAAGCAAGGATGCCTGGGCCCATCCACTGGGACAGTGCTGAGGACAGGCAGGGCCTGGCCTGACGGATGGTGGGAGGCTACCCCGGCCAGCAGGCAGGCCTGCTGTGGGAGACCTATACCCTCACACTTCACGACCAGGTTAACAGTCAGGCACTCTACCATCCTTGTCTACGCTTACACACGTCACATTCCCAAACGAGTGAGCTTTCATCTCCGCCATGACCCTCACCCAGCCTCACGCGCGCTCCCCTCGGCCTGGACCCCTGCCCCCAGGCGCCTGCAGGACTTGCCAGCTCCCCTCGTCTAGGCTCCCTGCAGATGGCACCTCCCCTGACAGCAGCACACCACCCACACCTCTCCCATGGGCCCACCTTCCCACAGCACATGACACCAAGACTAAGCACATGCATCCTCGCCCGTATTTATCATCTCTCTCCTCCGGGAGCGTGGCTCCGAGGGAGGCTCCTATCTTTCTGTTCCCTGATGTATCCCCATGCCCGCAGAATGCCTGGAACACAGGGGGAGCGCGACAAATACTGGATGAGCCAAGAAGACCGGAGACGGCAGGTTCTGGGTACAGACAGTTACTAACTGCAACATCGATGACAGAGACAGAGAGCCTGCAGCAGCATGAGGCTCGGCCTGTGTCCACGAGAAATTAAATTCCAATTTCTGAGTTCATTTAAGTAAGAGGATAATGTAAGAACAGAAAACCTTTAAAACCATCTCCTGACTGAAGGGGCCATCATGAGGGAGGGGTTCTGGGTCAAGAGATGGAAGTTGGTACTCAAGTTTCCAACTGTTCTATCTGTTACGTTTTGCTTTCTTAATTACAGAAGAGAAAGTCTTCACCGTCAGAAAGCAAAGCCAGAGCAGGGCCCTTTAGTCTGAAGGACGGACACCAGATCACGCTGCTGCTGGCTGACGGGTTCGCGGGCCAGGCTCACCGTGACGGGCTTGGTCTTCTCCCAGTCGGTCAGCAGGTCGGTGGTGCGGCTCTCCACAGCCCGGTCCTCCTGGACGATCTTCATCTGTAGGTTGGCCACCTGCTGCTGAATGGCAGAGTCCTTCCGCCGCATGATGTCATTGAAGGCCCCCCACTCGCCCTCGATGTTGTCAATATAGAGCCAAGAGGGCGGGAACTGGAACCTCTGCTTCTCCAGCAAGCGCTGACCATTGCGGTAGAGCTTTGAGAGGTAAGAAGTAAATTAAAACTTCCATTCCATAACAGTAACAATAAACTACTGTTAGGGTCTATGGTAGAGAAGTCAGTGGCGCCAGAATATAAAACATCAATACGTTTGCCCTTCTCCAGGAGCCTCCCGCCCCGAGTGTGCTGCCACCTGGGCGCCATGATCAGAGGCAATGCCGAGACCTCCCTTGCAGCCCAGCCACGTGCCTAGCTGCACCCAAAGGCCTTGGCGGGGCCTCTGCAAGCTGTTCCACCCTCCTCCCCCCCTCCCAAATCATAAAAAGGAAATTCAAGCTTGATGACTTGAAGATCAACAGCCAGTGGTTCTCAGACCTCGGTGTGCAGAGGAACCCCCTGCAACTCTCTAAAATGCAGATGCCTGGATGCCACATGTGCACATGAACAAGCACAGCAGGTGGTGACAACACAGGTGACCAGTGGCCGTGCCTCAAGGGCTGGTGGTGAGTCGAGCCCTCGGTGAGATTCTAACTCCTCCTAGAACCCACCTCAACTTGCTTCTCAAACTGCTTGATCTTCCGTTTCAAAGACTGCACGTAGGTGATGAAGGTGACCGCGTCCGAGGTGCTGGCGGTGTCCACCGAGTGCTGCTCCAGCTCTTGGCGAGACTGCGAGAGAGCACAGCGCTCAGCTGGGGCCGAGTCCACCCGCAGACCCCTGCACCGACAGGTCCCACCCCTCACCTTGGAGATCTGCGAGTGGAATTCTGTCATGTTGGATCCAAGCATCTGCCCAAACTTGCTGAGAACCTCCTTATGCCAGGAGTCGTACTTCAGGTTCACCTTGGACTGCACCTGCAGTGAGCGAGCACAAGACAGAGCGTCCGCCTCAGAGGCACGCGGCACTCCCACTTCATTTCAGCCAGACCCAGATGCCGCTTTAGAGCGACAGGCACCACTCCACCAGCCAGCAGGCTCACCTTGCCGTAATCTATAACCACGGGCCCAAACTCCTTCTTGGTTTCCGCGTTGTCGAAGGTCCCTCTGGCCTTCCTGATCTGAACCAGGAGAGCCTGCCACTTGTTGAGGTCTTCCCCGAGTCTGTTGTAGATGTTCTCGGCCTGCATGTCCCACAAGCACTGATACTGAAGCCAAACCTGCGGATGAGAACACAGACCACAGCTTGGCCTTTCGTTCTGTAGAATGTTGATACATACGTTCATGCTCTGTTAAAAACGGTCATGTTCACTCATCACCATTAAAAAAATCCCCACTTCAAATTCTCAGAACTTTCACATCAAATAAGAGTAAAATCTGCCCAGCCAGCTTGGTTCAGTGGTTGAGCGTTGACCTATGAACTAGGAGGTCACAGTTAGATTCCGTCAGGGCACGTGCCCAGTGTGGGCAGCCAATCAATGATTCTCTCTCATAATCGATGTTTCTATCTCTCTCTCCCTCCCTCCCTCTACATTCCTCTCTGGAATCAATAAAACTATATTTTATTTTTTAAAATATATTTTTATTTATTGATTTTTTTACAGAGAGAAGGGAGAAGGATAAGAGAGAAACATCGATGAGAGAGAAACATCCATCAGCTGCCTCCTGCACACTCCCCTCTGGGGATGTGCCCGCAACCAAGGTACATGCCCTTGACCAGAATTGAACCTGGAACCCTTGAGTCCACAGGCTGATGCTCTACCCACTGAGCCAAACTGGTCAGGGCAATAAAACTTTATTTTAAAAAAATTAGTAAAATTTACAATCCTCCAAAATAATATCTTGTAAGATTTGTCGAATATTTTTCTTTGCATTAAAATAGCAAATATCTACTGAATCATATTACATTTAGTCAAGACCTTTTAGCTTCATATTCATTATATCTCACGCTCCTAAGTATCTAAGATGGAAATTGGGAGTTTCTTACCTTGACGTACTGCTCTACTTCGGTTACGATGCCCATGACTGCAGAGTAGGACTCTTCCAGGGCCACGGGGCCGTCCGGCATCCGCGTCAAAGCATTCCGATAGAACTTCTCCTCTTCCGTCAGCTCGTAATGTACGCCCACCTACCAAGCAAAGCCGGAGATGAATGCAGCGTGTGCAGCACTGTTCATCTCAGGGGCACCTCTCAGCACAAATGAACTGAAAGACCAGCCCACGATAAAAATGGCATTTAAGGGACAACCTCCACTTACCAGTCACAAGTGACCAGGAGCTTACTTATATTTAATTCGTCAAACCAATAAAAGGAAGAGATTAACCACGCCTGAGGGGCAGTGGCCTAGGAGCAGCCATGCAGGCAGCTCTTCCATGTTTGCCAAGAGGAACAGGGAAATTAGGCAGCCGGAGGGGGACGAGGTCAAGTTTATTCACTGACAGGAAGACCGAGAGGGAGGCACTGCTGGCCCACAGAGTACGGGAACCAGTGCTCGAGAGGGGCTGGCTTTCGTGCGTTCCAGGGGAGACAAATAGGAGAACTGCAAACACAAGTGTGCTGGCGAGAGGCAGGGGAATCACGGGCACAGATCCGAGCGAGGGGCAGGCACCACCCACAGCTCGTTCCCACCAGGTGCGCGTCGCCACGGCTGGGCTCACGCTGCCGAGCCCGTGAGCCTGTGGGCAGCTGCTACTGCAGAAAAATCTCTGAAAAACTGTTTGTGTTCAAAGTTAAGGACAGAGACACACTTCCTAAGAGGACCACTCGGCTCTAGACAGGCCTGCCAAAGCAGAGGCTGTGGGAGCTGCTCATCTGACAGCACCAAACCTGTTCAGAAGTGATGTGCCCAGAGGCCCAGGTGGGACCAAGTGGTCTGCAGTTTTCCTTTTGCTCTAGAACAGGCGTCCTCAACTACGGCCCGCCGAGGACACTTATCCGGCCCGCCGGGTGTTTTTGCCGCCTTGTTTTTTTACTTCAAAATAAGATACGTGCAGTGTGCACTGGAATTTGCTCATAGTTTGTTTTTTTTTAAACTATAGTCTGGCCCTCCGACGGTCTGAGGGACAGTGAACTGGCCCTGTTTAAGAAGTTTGAGGACCCCTGCCTAGAAGAATATATTACACAAGGGAGATGTCTTAAAATACCTGGTGAGGTGTGTGCAGGGGAATGCAAATGCAACAAAATTGGCCATGTGTTGATAAATAAAGCAAGGTGATGTAAATCCCCCTACTTCTGCGGATGTTCGCAAACTCCCAGAGTAAAGAGTGGGGGTGGGGGAAAGAAGCAGGAAGTAAAATTCCCCAAATTCATGGAGGGACTTTCTAAGAGCCACTGAGACTTGAGCTGCAAATGCAACTACTAGGAAAAATACTGCGAGAGAAGTCAGGCACACAAGCTTCCCCCTTGGAGAGCGGGGCCTAAGCTGGGAGTTGAAGAGGCGCCAGGAGCTGTATTTAAGGAGCCCGGGAGGGGTGGTCGCAGAGACTGGGCGGCCTGGCCCGGAGGCTCACCTGGTACCTCTGACTCTGGATCCTGGGGAGGGACAGCACGATCATCTTCCAGGCGAACATCTCCTGATACAGCTTGTACCTGCACTCTTCGATGGGCGGGTTCAAGTAGATGACCTGGTTGGTTATTCGCAGCTCGTGGACGACATTCTGAAAAGGAAAGATTTCATGTCTTACTCCGAGACCCGCTTCAACAGAACGGTTCTGCTGCATCACCCCTTCTCTAAGTTACGGAACCGCTTCCGTCGGAACCACGACCTTCTGCAGTGCCGTGCGTGGGGTCTGGGCCCTCTCCAGGGATGTAGGTCGGGAGGGCAAGATGAGCCTCCCATAGGTCCCCCGTGCACCTGAGCCCCGCGCGGCTGCAGCAGGCACATGAGCTGGCATTCGCAGCTGGGCTCCTGCTCACTGACGCAGGTCTGCCTGTGCCATGTCGTCACAGGAATGTGCACAGGCGCTTGGAGACAGTGTCCAGGGTGTGACTACCAAGCTATTACCGACTCATCCATGCAGGTCCCATCAGGTTGGTGTGAAGACAGGGACGGGTCAGTGTCCTAGCCTGAACGTCCACTTACAGAGACCACTTACAGAGGTCCCTGAAATGGTTTCTTGCACGTGTGCTTGGAAAGCAGAGGGTTATTTTTTTCTGCATAAATTTATTTTTCATTTGTTAAAAGCTTGTTTTTGAACTAAGTTTAGACTTTCAGAAGAGTCACCAAGAAAGCAGGAATTTCGCAAGCGCCCTTCACCAGCCTGCTCTGATGTGAAGCCAGCCATGGCACGATGACCACAGCAAAGAAGTTAACACTGACCCAGCACCCCAACCTGGAACACAGGCTGTCCTCTAGTCCAGAGCCCATCCCACGACTCTTCCCAGCCTCCCCTGTCTTCCTCTCCTGACCTGGGCACTTGGAGAGAACTGGTCAGGCATTGTGCCAATGACCCTCAAGCCGGTGGAGTGATTTGGGCGAGATCCTGGGGGAGGGGGGGCAGGAGGTGGGGAGGCACCCTCTAATTATACCACACATGGTCCCACACGACATCATGGGGGATGCCGGCCTGGGTCACCATGAGGTGATGTCTGTCAGGTTTCCATGGTGAAGAGGCCTTTTCTTTGCTAAGTTTCAGGGCAGAGGTTTATGTCCTTGCATGGGATGCTTGGGAAATACTCACCTTGATCTTTGGCTCTCCACCAGGCTTGTGACTAACTTGTGGCGCGTCTGTGTCCATGTCCACTTCCGATTTATCTTCAGCTTGTCCAAGAAGTACCTGGGTCCAAGCTCTGAGGCCAGCTTGCAGGCGGACACCCAGTATCCTCTCAATCTGCAGAGAAAGCAGTGTTGCAGAACAGTGAGTCTTCTAAACTGGACCTGACCAAGCACATTAAATAGAAGAGGTGCCTTCCTGATCAATAACCTTTCCTTACTCCAAAAAAAAAAAAAAAAGAAAGAAAGAAAGAGAAAAGAAAACAGAGGCCTTAAGTCAAAGATAAAGAGTTAATTGTAACCCGCCTCCCTCTATTCGGAGCCTCCTCCCAGCCTCAGGTAACTGTCTCCATTAGGCTCACTGTGTTGTCCCACTGAGGGCCGAGGCGCCAATACATGTGATAAGGAGAGCAACACAAACTCAGACATGCAATTAAGGTCTTGATAGTGTTTAATAGAAAACTCACAAAATGAAAGTGTTTTCCTGGTTGCCTCAGAGATAAAACTAAAAACTTTAATTTGAAAATTAAACCATTTTCTTTTTCTTATTGTTGAGGTATTACTGACACATAATGTTATATTAGTTTTGGGCACAGCACAATCTATATCTGTAAAAGGCTAAGCGACCGTCCAACCACCTGACCAGTAGCTATGACGAGAAATGACCACCAGGGAGCAGACGCTCCACACAGGAGCTGTTGAGCTGCGGTAATCTGGCAGCAATGGTTCTAGGTGAGAACCCAAGAACCACTCTCTTGCAATCCAGGACCCCTTGGGGGTGTTGCAGAGCCGGTTTCAGCCTGATCCCTGCAGGCCAGGCTGAGGGACCCCATCTGCTGGAGGGGCCCCGCTTGCTTTGGAGACAGATGCCCTTCGAGCTGCAGCACTGCCCCAGGTGTGGCCAGCTGGGGTGGGATCCGGGGAGGTTGGCTCCAGAGCATATCCAGCCCATCTCGCCCAGTCCCGCCCTGCCTGCCACCTTCTAATTAATTTCCTTTCAATGTGCACGAATCCATGCACGGGGCCACTAGCGATTAGATATTTATATATGTTGCAAAATGATCACAATAGTCGGGTCAACATCTATCACTCTCTTGACCACTTTTGGTTACAAGTAAAGAACAAAATCTCTCTGATTTAGAATGAGACAGGGAAGTTTCTGCAAACAGGACGTCTGTGTCTTTGTGAAAAGTCGGCGTTGGCCACAGGACCACCTGGGGTGCTGTGAGGGTGGCCGTGAGGAAGGCTGGGACTTTCAGCGGACTCAGCAGAGTGGGCTTTGTAAGCGTTCCCTCTGTCGATCTCCCTTTGTGTGAATACACTGCCGCTGATTTACCCTTTTTTAAAGGGAAGGAGAGCATGCCTGGCCGGTGTGGGTCAGTGGTTGAACATCAACCTACGAACCAGGTCACAGTGTGGGCTGTGCAGGAGGCAGATGATCAATGATTCTCTCTCATCACTGATGTTTCTAGCTCCCTCTCCCTTCCTCTCAGAGATAAATAGAAATATATTTAAAAATAAAAGAATGAAAATAAGGGAAGGAAAGCCCTAGCCGGTTTGGCACAGCAGATAGAACACTGGCCCATGGACTGAAGGGTCCCGGGTTAGATGCCCATTAAGGGCACGAATCTCGGCTGCAGGCTCGATCTCGTGTATGGGAGGCAACCGATCCATGTGTGTCTCTGCCTCTGCACCTCACCTCCATGAGAGCAAGGACCCACTCAGTGCCCAGCCTCACCTCCATGTCCAGCTTGTTGACCCAGATGGGCAGGTTGGAGTATGAGTGCAGGTTCAGGTCGTCCACAGCTTTCTGGACCCTGTTCAGGATCTCTGAGAAAGTTTTGTGATCGTACAGACAGGTTTCCAAGGAACGCACTTCCAGGTCTATTTTTTCTTCAATAATCAGCAGATCATCCACCTGAAGGGAAGTATATTTAATATTTAAAACACCTACTCACTCCACCCCTTAACTTTTATGTACATTCTTCCCAATTAACAAATGCTCGAGGCACAGAAGTTTTTCCATAAACAGCTAATCCTACTGGGTGAGAGGGAAGGGAAATGTATGGAGAGAGTCAGCTTGCCCGTCCTCCCTCCTGCTCACGGGAGGGACGGCCTCTGTTGATAAGTTTGGGAAAAGTAAGATGGGCTCCGCTCTGGCTTCCGTCCTCTCCTCAGGAGCCAGCGCGCACCAGACGCACCCGCCCTGGTCTGCCGGCAGCGGCAGGCGCAGGACCAGCAGGCCTACACTGGCCAGCTAGGTAAGAGCCTGGGCGGAAGTCTAGGTCGGGGTGGGGCGACAGCAAGCGCCTCTCCAGGCAGCTTTACCGGGAACAAAGCTCTCGTTCCGCTCTTCACTCCTGTGCCTGTCATCTCGCCACTGATTTCTAACCTCAGGTGTTAGTTACTCAAGGGCCTCCCTACAGCCCTCATCCCATCCAGCGGCCCAGTGGTCCTTCCTCCCTTGCAGCTCCCACGTCTCCTGTGTATCGATCCCACGTGCCACGGGAGGACTGCCTCGGAACACACCTTTTCCTGGAAGTTGAAGACAGTCTCCGCCAGCCGCTGCACGTACGGGTCGAGCTTGTAGGATTCCCACACCAAGGCGATGCCCTCTGCGATCAGGGCCTGCACCTCCTTCTTCAGGCCGGCCACCAGCAGCGAGATGGTGTTCCGCTCCTCCACCTTCTCACAGGTGCGCTCGTAGGTGCGCACGCTCTCAATCAGGGAGATGGCAAACGGGTAGAGCTGGTTGGCCTGATGGGCCTTGTTCACAATCGCCAGAGGGACTCGGAAACCGAGCCACTTGAGGTTTCGAACTTCTTTTGAAAGTGTGATGATCTCGGGGAGGAAGTTGACCTTAAGCTTGAGGACGTTCCCAGATCGGCCACGAACCCGCGTGCTTTCGATGGTGAAGATGCGCCCCGAGACGCCCAGGTTCCGCTGCTGCACCTTCCGAGCCCAGTCATCAAATATTTCTTGGGTGTTGAGCTTCATGCGGAAACTGTCGCCGTCCTGCTTCAGCTTCTGCCCCTCCACGTGGTTCTCCCAGCCCTTGCCCAGGACGTCCTCCACACGCTTCATGTAGGCGGTCAGCTGCCTGTCAATCTGCTTCGCCCAGATGATGGACCCCGACACAGGCGGCAGGTCGCGCACGTGGCTCATCTTACACGCCTGACTCTGTGGGTACTGGACTTTGAACTTGTCGTGAAGAGACTCGATGTCATCCTTCACGCGCTGGATCAGCTGGGTCTGGTACTCACGGATGGCCCCGCGGATGTGAGGCCTGACAAACAGTGCGTTGAACCTGGAGAAAATCCTAAACATCTCGTTGGCATTCTTGGCCGTGCCGAGCTGGTCCCGAAGGCGAGCAGTGATCCGGGTCTCCACCCTGTCAATCCTCTCATCGTATCTCTTCATTGCGGCCTCCCACGCCTCTGTGCCTTCTTTGGAAACATCCAGTCCGTCTACTTCCTTGACGTTCTCGTAGGCGAGGTTTACCTCCTCAATAGCATTTGCATCGGCGGCATCGAAGAGAACCTCAGCAACTTTCATATCCTGGGGTTCGGGGACCTCCCCTTGATTCTGCTGTGCAACCGCTGTGACCTGAAAGGGAAGGATTTGTGACAGGGTTACCAGTGAAGGCTGTATTCTGTTGTGCACCAGCAGAGAACACACACGCATTCCCAGTCAGCCTTGGTAAGGCCTGTTTGACTCTAGTCAAACACTTAAAAACATTTTTAAGCGAGAGGGAGGGAGAGATACATTGATGAGAGAGAAACACCATCCATTGGCTGCCTCCTGCATGCTCCTTACCGGGGATGGAGCCTGCAAACTGGGCAAGTCCTCTGATCAGGAATCAAACCAGTAACCTCTTGGTGTACGGGGTCAATGCTCAACCACTGAGCCACCCCCGCAAGACTAAACATTTTATAGTCCTGACTCAGCACATTTTAACTCTGCACTGCACGGAGCTGAGCTTCTGACAATGTAGTCTCTCTGCTTAAGCAGTGAAATTAACTTGAGTGTAGTAATTCACAGGAGTACTAGGTACAAACTCAGTGTCCAACCCAGTTTTCTTTTTGTCTTTATACTCTGGGTTATAGCTCACAGGAAGCACACAGCAGAGGGAAGGCTAAAGTGCTAGACTCAGCAGTGGTTCTCAACCTTCCTAATGCTTCGACCCTTTAATACAGCTCCTCATGTGGTGACCCAACCATAACATTATTCTCGTTGCTACTTCATAACTGTAATGTTGCTACTGTTACGAATCGTAATGTAAATATCTGACATGCAGGATGTATTTAGGCGACCCCCAAAGGAGTTGCAACCCACAGGTTGAGAACAGCTGTGCTAGAGTAACATCAGAACCTCCATTCAGTTCTCTCCAATGATCTGCTGGTAGTCAGTGTTGAGTTTGTCACGATACATTGAAGATGAACATTGTAATCCCAAGAGTAATCTCTAAGAAAAAGAAGCGAAAGAACCACAGCAACAAGTCTATAGAGGAACTAAAGTGATATATTAAAAACAGCACAAGCAAGGGCTGTCAGGAAGGGAGGAACAAGAATGAGACAAGTGGACAAGACCAAACAGCAGGTGCGAGTCTAACCACATCGATAACTGCACTGAGTGAACAGATTACACACAGTGATAAAACACGCCGAGAACGCAGCATACACACATTTATTACCAACTGTGTCGCTCGCGCTGGAGAATGTGGACCACATTACACACAAAAAGAAAACATACAAAGCTCTTTAACAAATGATATACGAGAGGAGATACCTGGCAAAAATTGAGAAACCCTAGGCTAGAAGGACTCGGCACTATTCTCAAAACTCTCCGGGTAAAATAAAGGGTAATATTAAATGCCAACACACACACACACACACACACACACACACACACACACACACTAGTGCCACGCCAAGTGAAAAGCTGCTGAGGATTCACTATTAACAAGTACTCAAGCCCAAACGGCAGGCACCGCAATTAGTGGTGAAGCTACAGGGACTGCACAATTTCCAGACTGGAGCCCCGCTAACACTTTTTTACAAGATTTCCCAACTACAGGAGGGTTGAAAGATTTACGGACTGAACACCTATACACCCCCTTAGTATTAACTAATATTCAGCTAATTAACAATTGCTGTATATTGGCTTTCCCATGTATTGATCCATTTACCAATCCCTCTACCTATATATCTAAGTGCACTTTATATTTCTGGATGGGTTTTTTTTTAAAAAAATATATTTTATTGACTTTTTACAGAGAAGAAGAGAGGGATAGAGAGCTAGAAACATCGATGAGAGAGAAACATCGATCAGCTGCCTCCTGCACACCCACTACTGGGGATATGCCCACAATCAAGGTACATGCCCTTGATCGGAATCGAACCTGAGACCCTTCAGTCTGCAGGCTGATGCTCTATCCACCAAGCCAAACCGGCTAGGGCTGGACAGGGTTTTTAAGGGAAGAAAAACACTGATGAAGTGAAGAGAAAGTTGAATTGAAAACAGAAAAAATGTACGAAGAAAATGAGTCATTTAATTATTTTGACAAATCTCAGGCATATGCAATTATTAGTCACACTAGTGGCCTGGTGCACAAAATTTGAACATGTGGGGTCAGGATGGGGAGGAATGTCCTTCAGCCCAGCCTACACCCTCTCCAATCTGGGACCTCTCGGGGGATGTCTGACTGCCAGTTTAGGCCCAATCCCTGTGGGCCTAAACTAGCAGTGGAACATCCCTCTCACAATCCATGACTACTGGCTCCTAACTGCTTACCTGTCTGCCTGCCTGATCGCCCCTAATCACTCTGCCTGCTGATCTGCTCGACCCCAAATCCCGCCCCCTCACAGCCAGCCTGCTTTCCCCCAACTGCCCCACTGCCGACCTGCTCATCCCAACTGCCCTCCCCTTCTGGCCTGATCACCCCTAACCACCTCTGCCTTGGCCCTGCCACCATAGCTTTGTCTGGAAGGACATCCGGAAGGTTTTCCAGTCTAATTAGCATATTACCCTTTTATTTGTATAGATTTTTCAGATGAGGAATCGGGAGAAAAGGTTAAATAATATGTCCAAGTCACACAGTTAGTTCAGCAGTGGGTTGCAGGTTCTGACTCTAGGGTCTATGCAATTCGATGGGTTGAGAATGTTAAAGATTTGGATTGAAATAATATAATACAGAATCACTAGATCTTTAAGATGACAGCAACACGATGGAGCTACAGGAGTAATAACAATGCAAAACAGAAACAAGCAGTTCATCTGAAACAATCACGCGTGAATTTCTGGAACGGGAATCACACCTGTGGCCTCAGGACCCTGACGATGACTGCTCTCAGCTGTTCATGCTGCCGTCGAAACTTCCTCATCTGGTCTAGGCGACCCTGAAGCTTCCTGTGGGCAGGGTTGATTCGCCACACCATCTTCAGATTTTCTTCCCTTTTCCGTTTGACAATGTCTCTCAACAACACCTGAAGTTTCTCGTATTCATCATCCCAGGTCTGAAACACTTCAAAGCACGCAACCATAACCTAAGATGCAATTTCAGAAAGGAAGCTTGTTACCACAGCGGAGTCTGGTCTCAATGTCCCGAGGTTGGTTTCTGATATAATAAAACTTACTTTTTCAAATTCTTCATAAGCAACGTGCATGAGTTTTCTAGTGCCCAACACTTTGAGTAACTGGGAACTCAAGTCTCTTGAAATGGCCTCCACCAAGCGCAGGGCCCTCTGGATGGGATACTTCGTGTTTCGGATCTTTCTCAAATGGGTGAAAATCGCCACGAGAGCCTGCCGTATCTTGTCCAGCTCAGTGGCAGACAGCAAATCGTTCAGAGGGAAGTCTTTCATCAGAGGATTGTAGTCATTCACGGTTTCCAAAGCCTGTTTTAGACCTACGTTAAAGAGACAGTTAATGGTTTTCACATAAAGTAAAACAACTCCAACACAATGGTAGATGTCAACCTTACCTCAACTGAAAAGTAACGCAACTACAGGATATTCTACAGGCCTACTACTGGGAAAGTAAACTGAAATGTGTCCTCATGATGGGACAGTTTGATGTTGCAAAAGACTTAGTGACAAAGAAACTATTTGATATTTGGGGGATAAAACTGTCATTGATAGGATGATCCTAGCATGGCCTCGTTTTCACTTGCTAAAAAGCATCAGGGATACCCTCATAGTTCATTTTCTTTTGCTTTCTAGATTATGTGAATGTTCTACTGAAAACAAGTTTAAAAAACTAGAATTTCATCATCTTTAAAAACATTGGAATTTAAATTTTATGCCCATGGCCCTGACCGGTTTGGCTCAGTGGATAGAGCATCGGCCTGTGGACTGAAAGGTCCCAGATTCGATTCCGATCAAGGGCATGTACCTTGGTTGTGGGCACATCCCCAGTAGGAGGTGTGCAGGAGGCAGCTGATCAATGTTTCTTTCTCATCCATGTTTGTAATTCTATCACTCTCCCTTCCTCTCTGTAAAAAATCAATAAAAAATATATTAAAAAAATAATTAAATAAATAAATTTTATGCCCACGGCACAAGTTAGGTGAGTACGTTATTGACACAATCATAGAAACACCTGGGTCCTTGTCTAGTTTTTTACTTCCTCTGGCACAAGATTTTTGAAAACATGTTAGAAAGACATAAAGGTTTCGGAGGTATTACAGAAAATTCAAGTATACCTGTCCACGTTAGTAAATGCCCAGGTAACGTGTACAGTGTGATCAGTGGAAAAGGACGATTTCCACCCGAAATCTCCTCTAACATTCGACACGACTGTGGTCCAGCTGCTGGCTCTAACCAGCCTCGTGGGCATGGAGTCTACGCACATGCTAACTGTGCCCGAGCGCTCCAACGTTCCTGTGCCCACTGGGCGCTAACGAAACACCACTCACGGTGGCCCACGCAGAAAACTAGAGGCTCCTCGCCCCCGTTCAGAACGGGGCAGGACGGAGCAGGTGAGAGGAGGAAGAGGAAGTACCTAGCAGCTCTGTCCCCAGCCCTGCAGGCAAGTAACTGCTGCTTCTGTGACCGTCTTCCTGCTGCCGGTCTGCGGCACACTGACTTCACACTGAGAGCACAGTCTGCCCGGGGGACTGAGTGACAGGGACAGGATGGAACACCCACGGCTCTCGACACTCAGGCCTAGAAGCTGGCTGTGTCCTCAAAATCCCGAGAGGAAACGGGAGGAATGTGGGAAGTCATTCTCATTGCCTAGGACTGGGGGGAATATGAGACAAGATGCGAGAGGAAAAGGAAAGGTGGGGCATGTGTTAACTTTCACCTCAATTACCAGCAAGGTCTCGCAAAAGGCAGATTAACTGCCTGAGCGCTGATCAGTTCTCGTTTTACCTGTGTCCGTGTCGAAACTGACGGTGGCATGGAAGCGCTTGCCGTGCTTCAGGATGTCCAGCGTGAGCAGAACCTCCGGGCTCTCGCGCTTCTCCTGTATGCGGTACAGCGCACGTTCCAAGTTCAGCCAAAAACTGATTTCCTGTAGGGCCGTTCCCGAGGCAGGGTCTCGGTCGAGTTTGGTCACCTTGAAACATAAAACAACATTGAAGGGTATTCACATTTAAACAAAGGTGGGAAAAGTATCAACAACTAAACACATGCATTACAATTTAATTTCCATATCTCAAGTGGATTTCCTGCCTGCAAATGACAAGTAGTTGAACTTGAGATCACAGGTAGGAAAGAGGAGAGACGAAGGCTCAGGGTGATGGTGTGCGTCTCCCATGTCCCCGGTGCCCGGCTGAGCAGTGCCGGCACCAAGGGCAGGTACAACCAACAGTCACCCAAGAGTTTACCTCACAGATGACAGTGCGTGAGGCCTTTACAACTACTTTCAGCCTGTGCTCTTACTTTCTGAATTTCTCGGATCCAGCGGTTAACTCCGGATTGTAGCTGATTGAGAAAAGTTGGGTCTTCAACCTTATCTCCAAAGTCTGTAACTTTTGGCTTTTCCCCACGCTCATAACACTGCTTTGCAACATTTGTAATAATTGGATGAATTGGCAGGCTGATCTCTGGAATTTCAATGTTTTGCTGCAGGTGAAGGAGTCCCATTTCAAGTTCTGCAATCTTTTTTTCAACTGAAGGAGCCATTTTATCACCATCCCTAAAAAGATAGGAAATATTGCAAAATTTAGTGCACTATTGGTCTCCAAAGGCATGCCCTTATTTCAGGTCTGTCAAATATTAATAATCTACATTTTATCAACACAACAGATTTACAATCTCTTGGTTGTTAGCTCTACCCCCTGATTCCTGAATTTTACATCATTTTCCAATGTCCTGTGAAGACGTAGTGAAATATGATTCAAACCAACAAAGGGAAAATGGTTTTTACCTGTCTGCCTTGCCAGACTCTCTGATGTAGGACTTAAAGAAAGGAGCCACCGCATTGCTAATGAAAGAATGCAAGGTCTCATATGGGGAGTCCTCGCTGAGCGTGAGAACGCGGAGCTGGGAAGACACTGGTTTGTCTGCATCAATGACTGGAGTGCGTTTAATGAATGCCAAGCTACAAGAAAGCAAAGAAGAAATTAGAACACAAAGTCTCGTTCCTTATCGGTCCTGACAACTGTGGCCTTCTTTGTGTTGCATACAAATGAAAAATTCATTTGGCCCTGGCCAGTGTTGCTCTGTGGTCAGAGCATCAACCTGTGCACCAAAAGGTCTCCGGTTCGATTCCCAGTCAAGGGCACATACCTGGTTGCGCGTTTGCTCCCCACCCCCAGACAGGAAACGTGTGGGAGGCAACCAGCTGATATGAGATCTCACATCGCTGTTCCTCCCTCCCTCCCTCTCGCCCTCCCTTCCTCCCTCTCTCCCCTCAATTCTCTGAAAAGCAAGGGGAAAAAATATATGGTGAGGATTAACAAACAAAAAAATTCATTTGAATGTTTCAATTTAAAGATCCTATTAGGAACAGACTAATCTGTTGGTTTTCTAATACTGAAATACAGTGCTAATCTTCACTCACATGAGAACTGATTGAATCGAGGTTATAGTTACAGCAAGAGACCATGAAACCAAGCAAAATTCATTTGTCTTATAAATGGGTTACATTCATAACCTTAGCCTCATTAACACTAACCTTCCTAGCAACTGCAGGTTATAAGCCGTAACGTACTTAAATCTGACCTTACACTAATTTGTTCCATTCACTTATGGCTCAGAGTCACACATCAGCTTGAATAAACCAAGTCACTCCCAGGTGAAAGTGAAAGTGGGCATTCCAGGCCCCACTACTCTCCCAGTTCCAACCCCTGCTGCACACCCCTTCCCTTCCCCGTCTCGGGTCACTACTGAAGCTAGATGTTCCTTTCTCCAAATGTGCCATGCGCTTTTGTGCCTTTGCTTAAGAAATCGATATTCAGCTGCTGAAATTCCAAGTAACCCTGCAAACCCGCTTCCTGCACTGCTTCTTCCACAGGGCCTTCCCTAGTAAGAAGCAATCTCGCCAACCTCCATGTTTCATGGCAGCTCGCACCGCTAAGACTCAGGTGCAGAGTTAGCTATGTACTCACCACAGGGAGCAGGATGCAGGTTTTATTGTTTACACACCTACTGCATATCTATGTATAGCAGGTGCTCAAAGGTGGCTGGATTAATGTCTTTAAGAAAATTAATATTTGAATTTTCCTGTTCCCAGGTCAGTATTTTATATACAACTAGGGGCCTGGTGCACAAAAATTTGTGTACTTGGGAGGTCCATCAGCCTGACCTGTGCCCTCTTGCAGTCTGGGACCCCTCTGGGGATGTCCACCTGCTGATGTGCCTGGTCAGCCTGGGTGACGGGCTGATGGCTGTTTGCAGGCTGGCCAAGCCCCCCAGTGGGAACCCTCACCCCATTGGGGTCCCTCACCCCATTGGGGTGTGGCCAGAGTGAGTGATGGGCTGAGGGGTGTTTTCAGACTTTCAGGCTGCCCACAGCTCCCATTGACCCAATATCCCAGCAAGGCTGGCTGGAAGCAGGTTTCTGTGGTTTGTTTATCTTCTATAATTAATACACTGTTCCTTTAGGCTGAGGCCTAGGCAGATAACGAAACCTCCTCTCTGCTTCACCTCGTGGCTTCTATAATTGAGACACTGTTGTCCTTAGAAGTCAGGCCCGGCCTGCTGTTTGCTTCAGCTCCCGAGGCTTCTATGATTGAGACATTGTTGCAAATATGTTGTTGCCTGGAGCTGAGAGAAGCCCAGGCTGCCCACAAACAGTTTCATTCCTGCTGCAACAGAAACTGCCTGTTTACTCAGCTCCGTGAGTGCCGGCCTCCACATTGGCTGGGTTAATTTGCATATATTCACTCTGATTGGCTGATGGGTGTGGCTTAAGCATCCCGAAGGGATGGTCAATTTGCATATTACGCTTTTATTATATAGGATACTTAATATTCTAAAATGTCAATGAGGTTTCCTGACGTGACACCATGAGAGAAACAAAGTTGCAGCAGAATTCCTGCCAAAAATGTACAACCTGAATCTGCTCGTGGTTAACACAAACCCAACTGAGGGATGTGCCATAGAGCACCACCTGTCCTTATCAAGGTCATCGTCATGAAAGACACAAAGGACCAACACAGACAGACACAGAACTGAATTCTGGGTCCCAGGAGAACTGCTGTGAGGAGCATTACCGAGAGAGACAGTCAGAACACTGGACCTTCATGAAGGACAGCATTGTTCCAATATTGCACTTCTAGAAGCTGGTCACTGTGCTGAGGCTAAGGGTGAGGATGTCCCTGTTCTTAGAAATATTCTGAAGTATTTAGGGGAAAGAGGCAGGTTGCCTATAACCAACTCTGAAGTGGTTCAGGGAAAAAATTAGAATGCGAACGTGCTAAACGTTAACACCTGATACCTGAGAGTTCTATATACTAGTCACGAAACTCCTGTAAGTTTGAAATTATTCAAAATAACAAGTTTTAAAGTGAACACAATCTAATATAACATCTGTGTATATTTAAATCTGAATAAGTCTACTGGAGTATAAACTGGCACAACATTTCTGGAAGATAGAAAATCTGGTAACACACAGTGAAAATGTTGAGGCACCACGTCTGAATCTGTGATGCTGTTTTTAGGGATTTGTCCTACAAAGACTCAGACCTGTACCTAATAGTGTTTACCAGTTATCTATATTAATAAAAGGGTAATATGCTAATTAGACCAGGAGACTTTCCGGACATCCTTCCAGACAAAGCCATGGTGGCGGGGCCTAGGCAGAGGCTGTTAGGGGCGATCAGACCAGGAGGGCAGGGCAGTGGGGGACGAGCAGGCCAGCAATGAGAGGCAGCTGGGGGCAAGCAGGCTGGCATGGGGGGGGGGCGGTTGGGGGCGAGAAGGCCGGCAGGCAGAGTGAGCGGTTAGGAGCCAGTGGTCCTGTATTGCAAGAGGGATGTCCGACTACTGGTTTAGGTGGGATCGGGCCTAAACATCCCCCCAGGCTGAGGGACACCCCTGTGCACAAATTTTGTGCACCAGGCCACTAGTCTATATATATAAGAGCCTAAGCGACCGAATGACTGGTCGCTATGACACACATTGACCACTAGGGGACAGATGCTCAATGCAGGAGCTTTCCCCTGGTGGTCAGTGGGATCCCACAGTGGGAGCACTGGTCACCCAGCTGACTGACAGGTGCCCAGTCCGGGCTCGGGCTCCTCCCTGGTCACCTGCTGCTTCGTGCACTACTACATCCCTCAGGAGATGTAGGACTGCCGGTGTCGCCCCATCCTCAGCGTGGCCTGCGGGGATTGGGCCAAAACCAGCAGTCCGACATCCCTCGAGGGGTCCTGGATTGCAAGAGGGCACAGGTCAGGCTGAGGGACCCCACCATTGCACAAATGAGTGCACCAGGCCTCTAGTTTATAATAATGATGATTCAGATATAATCTGAGGGCATTATTAGATATGTTATAATGGGTGCCATGACATGGAGATTAAAGTAAAAATATTTTAGAATTTATCTTAATTTGGAAATCCTCTTAACTTGAATTCATGAAACCAAAGATAAGATATTGAAATTACAGAGTAGAAATCTTTTGAGTGTTTTACTAATGTCTTTGTCTGAGTCAGTTAAGAGTGATGTTTAATTCTCACAAGCTCAGAACCCGAGATAATGGTTACAGTCACACTACTCACCTGTTGGACTTGACTCCATAATGAATGTCTATGTTGATATTATAGGAAATGAATTCTTTTTCTTCTTCTCCTTCATCACCAACATCCTCTACAAAGTAAAACAAAAAAAATCACATTCTTGTCAACATTTACAATTTTGAGTCAGCTCTACTTATTTTCCCTTCCTACCCATTTTTTTCTGACTCCTGCCCTGGGCCCTCCTTTGCTGCATAATCTTGGACAAGGGGGTGAACCTCTCTGTGCCTCTGTTTCTGTGCCTGGGCTGTTGGACACATTTAGGAGCTGTTGCTGGGCAGTGCTGCAGGTGGGCAGGCGGACTGTGCTAGGGGAGCAGGGGGGCCTTACAGCCAGTTCTCCAGGCCCCACCCACTCCCACCTTGGCTCCCTACACAGAAATTATCTCCCTCTTCCCTTCTTCTTACTCCCCTGCCCCCCCCCACACACACACACATTCTGCTCAGTTGCTAACTCAGCACATACTATGTGGCAGGCATTTTACTAAGTACTTTAGGTACATCATGTCTTTAACTCTCATTACAACCTATGGGGTCTGGCATGACTATCACTATCCTTGTTTTCCAGGTAAGGAATGTAAGCAAGTTGTCCTTAGACCGTGGCTGGAAAGGGACAACCTAAGAATTCAGAAGTCAGGGATTCTAAACCCAGTGTCCTCACCAGTACACAGGCTGTCCCCTCCCTCATCCAGGCCCCCAGGGCAAACCGCTGTCTAGCATCACCCCAGGGTCCCTGAAAGGTGTTCCTCTCGCCTTCCCCTCTGCTCTGCAGCACTTCTCATGGCCTGCTGGGGGATCGACTTAGGGTGCACTTCCTCCCCCACGGTGGGCTCTTGATGCCAGGAGCCCTTTGGAAAGCTTACTGGATTTAATAGTAAGACAGCTCAAGATACATGTGAGCACCATTTCTAAATGGCTGAAAATCAAAACTGAAAAATTAAAAAATGTGTAAGAATGGAAATAATGCAAACCTGTAGGTGCAGCACTAACCCAACAGAGACCCAGATGCTCTAGTCAATTATTTCTGCAATAATAAATTACACGGAAACGTGTGCTAGCGAAACCACCATCCCAGGGTTAACAGGATGTATGTGAAACCACCATCCCAGGATTAACAGGATATATGCGAAACCACCACCCCAGAATTAAGTTAACATGGTTTGCCTTCACTTTCACCTCCATGATGGAACAGCAAAGGCAGTAGATCTCGGGAAGGCCATTTTTCCTCCTCTGGGCTTCAAATTCATGATGTGACACGGGCAGCAGGGGTAGGGTAGTAAGTCAAGTGGGCTATTGAGATGTCCCGTTTCTTTAAGTGCTAACCTCTAGGAAATCTGAGCATATAGGGCCTGAGCAAAAGTCCTACTTCATTAGTTTTAACGGAAGACAAAACCCACGCTTCAAGTGTATAAAACACATTACTACGTCAACAAGATAATGATTCTTTCAAAGTACTGTTTTGGGTATAATTTTAAGAAGGGGAGGAATGGCAGAACATTCTAGTATGCCAGATACTTACAAGTTGTTTTTTAAGAATGACTAAAAATAAAAGAAAACAGAAAACCAACTGAACAAATCAGCTGGGTGTTCTGACTACCGAAATGTGGCTCCACCACCACCACCACCAGCACAAGAAGCCACACTGCCCGACACCAGCCACACATGTAACTCAGGCGGTGCCGTGCGACCTGGACCAAAGGCCGCAGGGGACCCCTGGGACAAGCAGCTGTCAGGTGGTGGCATGCTCAAAGATCTCCTCTCTTCACTTTCTGAACTTTCCTTAATGCTGTTCTATAATTTATGTAAAACCACACACAAAAAATAAAAATCACGTTCTAGAACCCATCAAAGGAGATTACTGACATAACTGAAAGCAAGCACCTCGTGTTAACTTGGAATCACTGCTTCCTCCCAGCTAAAGTTTCCTCATCTGTGCCAACAAAAGGACTCGGGCTGGACGCAGCATCTGAGGATGCTGCCTGCACCTCCTAGGCAGGCCGGGTTACAGGAAGCGGGCAGCAGGCCAGGCCAGGGCATGAGTCAGGGCTCTGGGGCGCCGGGCTCCCACAGGACACTGCAGTGCGGCAGAGCGCAGCGGGGGCTCAGCAGGCACACCCGCTGACGCAACCCCCAGACACGGATGTGCAAGAGGGTCTTCTCCAAGCGCTCTGCAAATCCTACCTCCTCTCGCCGACAATAATTAATGGAAGTTGCTATTAATCGCTCACAGAATACATTTTGGAATCATTTTTAAATGCCTATTCCCCATAAGTACAAAGATTAAATGAAGTCTGAGCCCGTCTGATTCCCACAGAATTAAAGAATCTATGGCTGTTTCATAAACTGCCATCCAATAACGTAACCTTTGTGTCTCTCTGTAAATGATTCCATCTTCTAAATAACAACTTGACATTTTACTTCTGCAAAATATTAAAAATTGTTCATAGGAGGAAGACACTTGATAGTTAGTTCTTAATAACAAGGAGGTAGCCCTAGTCGGTTTGGCTCGGTGGATGGAGTATCGGCCTGCGGACTGGAGGGTCCCGGATTCGATTCCAGGCAAGGGCATGTACCTTGGTTGCGGGCACATCCCCAGTGGGAAGTGTGCAGGAGGCAGCTGATCGATGTTTCTCTGTCATCGATGTTTCTAACTCTCTATCCCTCTCTCTTCCTCTCTGTAAAAAATCAGTAAAATTAAAAATAATAATAATAACAAGGAGGCTATTAATCCTGCTACATCTAGAAGCCTACTTGGCCCTAGCTGGTGTTGCGTGTTTTATCAGGTCCTGTCTGTCAGTCAGGTTTGAGTCAGTTGCCTAGAGCTGCTGAGTGGTACTGGTTAACGCACAATGGCGGACACCGCATTGCCTGTTAGGACAGAGATGGGAAGGACCAGGGCACGCTGGGCTGGTCCTAACGGGAAACCGTGAGCATTTCTTTGGCTAACTTCCGAGAATCCCAAAATTCTAGAGATGTTCAGAGTGTCATTTAGCATTAATCTGTACTCCTTTATTGAAGGACCAGTTTACTTCAAACTGCGAGTGATTATTTTTTTCATGTTTTTATTGATTTTTAGAGAGAGGAAGAGAGACACATCATCGATCAGCTGGCTCCTGCACGCCTCCTACTGGGGACTGAGCCTGCCACCCAGGCACATGCCCTGACCTGAAATCAAACCTCAAACTGTGACCTCTTGGGGCATGGGTCACCGCTCAACCGGCCAGACAAACCACGAGTGATTTATAACATTACACTGCGCATTAGGCGAGCATCATGCCTTGTTTAATGAAACAGGAAAATGTGCACATTCAATGACCTTTCAGACTCAAACTACCTCTCTTGGTAGATGGGGATGATTCCACAGTTTGGTGGACGAACGGTTGGAAAAAGGTTAACGCAAGGTAAGCTGGTAAAGGAGGGGTGAGGCTGCCTGGCTCCCTGCACCATGAGCATTCCCTCATTCATGCTTCCCTCCCAGCGGTGAATGACGCCGGTCCTTCTCTTGGGCCCACACACACACACGTTACTTGTTACATGTTCCTGGTTCTGTCTTCCACCTTCTTTTCCTTTAAAACCAACACCGTGCCAGCCCCGTGACTCTGTCCATCACTACCGCGTCCTCCCCTTCCCCTCAGGCGGCGGTTCTAGTTCCCCTTTCCAGGCTCTGGTGCTTTCTCCTGTCACCTCATCAGCCACCCTTCCATCCTCCGAGGGGCTGTGACTTCCCTGCCACAGCCATGCTGGGCTCCAGGACGAGGCCGAAGGCTGGGGAGGAAGTGTGAGCAGTCCCTGCCTTCCTCTGTGACACTGTTAGGAATGTGGGGGGCTAAACCCCACGTAATACTTGTATATAATGTAAAACTGGGGCTCGTTTTGCTATTTCCAGAAAAATAAAAGAGAAATAAGGAATTGCAAACTAGTAAGTTACTAATGTCTAAGGGATTTAAGATTTAATCTTTCTGTTTTGTTAATCCTCACCCTAGGATATTTTTTCCATTGATTTTTAGAAAGAGTGGAAGGGAGGGAGGGCGGGAGGGAGAGAAAAGGGGTGTATGTGACAGAGACACATCCACTGTTTGCCTCCTACACATGCCCTGACTGGGACTGGGAATCAAACTGCAACCCATTACAGACCCTTGACTGGGAATTAGGGTGGACGCTCTAACCATTCAGTAACACCAGCCAGGGAAAGAAGGGAAAGTTTATTTAGAAAGTTAGAGGTAGAAAAACTGGGTCGTAGAAGAAATGGGCTCAGGAAACAAGTTATAGAAGCAAAAGAAGGGCCCTTGAAGCTTAGGAGAGAGAGAGAAAAAAGAAAGACAGACACACACACACACACACACACACACACACACACACACGTGCCTTGACTGGGAATCAAACCGTGACCTCCTGGTTCCTGGGTCAATGCCCAAGCACTGAGCCACCCAGGTTGGAATTGAATTCTTAAAACATCTTTTTCTCAATTGGGTCTTCAAAGCCTGGATTTTGGTTTCTCAGTGAAGACAGAGGAGGCTGAGCCAACTCGCCAAGTTCTGCTGATACACAGCTTCCACCCATCTTGACTGCTCAGAAAGAAGTGCTGGCCATTTCCCTTTTCTGTTCATGAATGTTATTACTCTGCTGCACTGCATTCAAACCACCTTCCGCAGACGGTTTGTCCAGTGAAGGGTGCAGGGCCCCGCCTACTGCGTCACAGCACAGGACACCTGTAAGGGCCCAGGTGGATGGACTCCTGGCCCGAGCGCCAAGAGAGTACGGTGCCATAGGAAATTCTTCCTGTTAACTTATTAACTATTTTATTAGCCATTTGGTGGAGGTTGGGGGGGGGGGAGCTAAGCAAAGGCCAAAAACAAATATACTTTAGTCATCAATCTACTTCATTTCTTTGTGCTTTAGGGAAATTAAGTCCTCAGCTCAAATAATTTTTCACACACACACACACACAGGCTCCTCATACAACTTTCCCGGCTGCTGCAGCTCTAAGAAACCGAGTGCTGTCAGAGGCACTATTTGCGCTCAGACTCCAGTCCCTACCCGCCTTCCCTCGATATGGGTCCCAGGAGAAGGAGAATTCGAAGCGTAGGGTGCGCGCTGGCTAAAGGCAGCCACTGTTTTCAGCCTTCAAGTTCCAAGTTTCAGACCTTAGAGACACACAGCACCTGACCCGGCCTGGTCACTAACAAGCTGGAGCGCACACAGGTCGCCGGCCCCAGCTCCATCACTGCGAACGGGCACCTGCGGCCTGTTCCTCCTTCACCACCCAGCCTCTCACGGGACAGAGCGCAGCGCTAAAGGCACCTGAGTAAGTGCTACCAACACCATTAACTCCAAATGCCTACTGGCAATGAGCTCCATCTGGTCATCATGCCAGAAGTACACAACGAGGAAAACGATGTTAAAAAAGAAAGAAAACAAGGCTCTACAGGCCAGAGATGACAGAGAAGGAGATTAGTCTTCTTACAACGAGGAGCTACAATTTAATTTTCCCACAAACTCTCCAGTTCTTCACCATCAAAATAAACTGTTTAGTTCACAGCCTTTATTTTATATTTTAAGGAATGTTACCTTAACAACAGAAAATACTTTCAAATACACACACACACCTGGGGTAGTTACTAGTAAAAAACATATAGCGATCTTCATGTAAAAATGCTTCTATATTCAATCACAAGTGTTTGGGAAACTCCTGCCATAGAAGAGGGGAGGGGTAAAAGAAAAGCAATCTGCCCTCCCCATTAAATAAGTTCTATGACTTAATTGTCGGTGGTGGCCTTTATTCAGTTTAAACAATTCCAGGTTGTTTTCCATATTATAATGCAAGCCTAACTTTCACACTACAGGCTGCTCATGTTTGCTTAAATGTACAAATGCCAGGGCTAACTCACAAAACCACCTGGAAGAAAGCCCTCTCACCAAGGGACCTGGAACTGAAGGTCCATCTCAACTAGGCTAGTGTAGCCAGGATGCTAACAAGATTACTGGTACCACACAGCTTTCCTCAGCCTTCTGTGAGAGGAAAATGAACTACAGGCCGGCTGAGTTACTTTAGATACTTCAGGGATTTATGTGTTTCTTTAACCCTCACTCGAGGATATGCTTATTGATTTTAGACAGAGGGGAAGGGAGAGATGGAGAGAGAGGAAAAACGGAGCGAGAGGGAGAGGGCGAGAGAGATGAGAGGTGAGAGAGGGGAGAGAGAACATTTATTGATTGCCTCATGTATATATCCCGATTGGGGATCAAACTGGCAACTTGGGTCTGTGCCCTGCCTAGCAACCCTGCACAATCTTTCGGTGTGTGGAATGACACTCCAACCAACTGAGCCACACCAGACAGCAGCCAGGGCTTCAGGGATTTTTATAAACGAAAGACTGAGGTAGGATTTCAATTTTAGACGGGCGCATTCTTCAGTCGACGTTCAAAAGTGCAAGTCATTATGGAGACAAGATCTGGATGCCTAGATCCTACTCGCTTTGCTGAAAGAGGAAAATATACCCATCAGGATCTGCACAAACCAGAACACATCCTAGAGAAACAGGGTTCCGCCTAATAATTAGCAACGTCCAGTCCCAAGGCGTCTGAGAAAGTGAAGTACTTATGAGCGCTCCGGAAACAAAGAACAACACAACTTACAAGAAATTAAAGACTCAACATGGACATCACTGATCTCAATTAACCAACTGTTCAATGAAAATATTATCAAGAATTAGCCAAGGTCAAAGAACTCAAAATACAATGACTTAAACAACAAAGAGTAAAATATATTTTAATAAAGTTATGTGCATTCAATGAAAAAAAGACCAGAAGAACTGACACCAAAGATGCTGACAGTGGTTACAGCTGGGTTGAAGGTGATTCTAATTTTATCTGTATTACTTTAAATTTTTCTAGCATGACTATGTGGTCTTTTTGAAAAAGAGGATATGAATTAAATGTATTTTATTAAAAAGCACTAGTGGGGCCCAGCCAGCGTGGCTCGGTGGTTGAGCCTCGGCCTATGAACCGGGAGGTCAGAGTTCAATTCCCCTTCAGGGCACGTGCCCGGGTTGTGGGATGGATCCCCAGTGGGGGCTGTGCAGGACGCAGCCCACGGATGATTCTCTCTCATCACTGATGTTTCTCTCTCTCTCCCCTTCTGTCGGAAATCAAGGAAAATATATTTTGAAAAAACACTAGTGGATTTCCATTCGGTAAAACATAAACTCAACCGTAACGGAAACCCCTGAACATTAATAACCTAAACATGCCCGAATGGCTTTGCTTGGCCATTCCCTGTGGATCTAAGAACACTGTTCTTCCACACGCTGACCCTCAACCCTCCTGCAGAAGCAGAGGCCACAATGAAGCATCTCCCCAGAACACTAGTCTCTGAAAGAAACAAATTATCACAAAGAAACAAATGGAGGAGGCCCACCCTAGGGTCTCATTAGCAGACCACGCAGCCTCCTGAGAGTACTGTAGGCAGCTTGCTGGGGAAGAGTCCTGACAAAATGCACAATTCCTTGGCACCAACGCTGGAAGGCACCCGCCCATCGTCCCTAGGCTCCCAGATGCAGGCTCCACACCCATCCGCGTGGTGCCCTGTCACCATCCTCTGCCAAGTGGTCATCGGGGAAACCCTCCCCGTTGACCCTCAAGACAAGCAAGCCCGGCTTTTTGGAAGGTCACCATTTGCCTGCTCTCCCCCACTAGCTGCCTAGCCCGAATCTTTCTTTTCTAAAATCTGTAAAATAGACTCAAATATCCCAGGCATCATCTAGGCATCACACAAATTATAAGGTACGATTAGCGTGGGCTGGCGACCGAGCCGTTGCGCCTAAAGGACGAGGATTGGCGGGTGACCTTGGCTCGCGTCCCCGGAGCCTCAGTTTCCTCGCGTGTGAAATGGGGAGATACGCCCATTCCACACGGACGCGGTGAGGACCACGGGGCGGGGCCGCGGGCACGCATCCACCCAGACGGGAAGCCGGGCTCGCAGCCCGGTCACTCCGGGAGGCCCGGCCTCCGGGTCCGCAGCAGGCCCGGGCGGGGATGCCCGCCGGCCGCCGCTCCCCCAGCTCCGACCGCCCGGACCGCGGAAGGGCCAGAACCCAGCCGCCCACGTTCCTCCAGATCCCGGCGCCGGGACACAAATCGAAACCGAAAAGCTCATGTGACATTGGAGGCCGGGATGCGGCCTCCGCCCGCCGCGCTCAGCCCGGAGACGCTGTCTCCACCCAACTCGGCCATCTTGAGGCCGGCAGACAAAGCGATGCCATTGTTGGGGGTGACGGCGAGACAGGGACGCCCTCCTCTCCCCGCCCCCCGGAAGGGGCCCCCGGGCTCCGCCGGCCGGGCCGGGCCGCACCTTTGAGCGTGGAGCGCTCCACCAGCACCGTGTGGACCTGCGGGTCCGAGAGGAACTTGCGCATCTGCTCCAGGGCGCTCTTCTCCTCCAGCGCCGCCTCCAGCGCGGCCGGCGCCTCGCCGCCGTCTTCCAGCAGCAGCGGCACCAACTTGCGCAGATGCTTCTGCAGCATCGACACGTCGGCCACGTTCTGCACGGCCGACACCTCCAGACCGGCCGAGCCGTCCTCACCGCCGCCCCCGGGATCCGACATGACGCCGCGCTCGGGACCCGCGGGCAGTGCAGAGAAAGCGGCGGAACTCCGCGCGAGAGCCGGGGAACCACAGAAACGGGCGCCGGACGCTGACCGCCGCTAACCCGCGGCCAACTGAGACCCGCAAGCGCCGGCTCCGCCCTAAAGGCCACCGCCCGCTGGCCCCGCCCCGCCGCCCGCCGCCAGCCGCCCGCCGCAGCCACTGGCGTCCGCTCGCGGCCCTGGCGTCACGACGTAGCGCATGCGCACAGGCGGGCCCCCAGCGAGGATGCGCAGACTTCTGGGACTTGTAGTCCCAGCCTTGGGCGGGACCCAGCGTCCGGCACCTCCAGCCCTTAAGAATGGGGACTTAGCGCACGGGCCGGTGTGGGGTAGGCGTGAGCTACGGTTTTTCTTGTTTACTGTTGTGGCTGCTGCGAACCGTGACACTCCACAAGTATTAAATGAACGAAGGCATGGTGTTAATGACGAGAGCTAACGTTTTTATGAGCACTGAGCTTGTGCCCGACATTGTTCCAAGCACGTAGCCGGTGTTCTTTCGTTGAACAAAGGAATGTCTACAATGTGTTAGGTGCTAAAATATGTAGTCATGATATATGTATAATCAGATATATTTGGGAGGGTGAGGACATTTATCAGAGGGTGGGGGGAGGAGATGAGGGGCGTGTCCGGACACGAGTCAGGTGGCTAGGCTGGAAGGAGGGAGGTTGGGAGGGGCACTCCCAGCAAAGAAAATAGCCTTTACCAGGGTAGAGGGCTTGAAGGTTGCAGCTGGAGCCCTGACTGCAGGGGCAATGTCAGGTGAAGCTGAGAAATGACACCCGAACGGGGGCGTAAAGCCAAGCGGTGGGTCCTGGGCTGCTAAAATAACTCCCCCCAAGGATGCTGTGAGGACCAAGAGGGAGACCTGTGTGAGAGCATCCACCCGGAACAGTGATGTTCCACTCGCAGGGGGCGCTGGTACGGTCATTCCTGGGCCTCAGCATCTGGGTCCACACAAGGCGGGGCTGAGAGGCCTGCCAGCTAAGGGTCCCCGGCTCTAATGCACACGGACCTCCTTCCTTACACTGCAGTGACATCAGGGCCAGAATCTAGGTGGCCTGCATTCTTGGTTTGCTTGTTTGTATATTACACATTCTTGGTTTAGAGATGACAGTTTCTTTTAATTGGCCTTTGAGAGTTCAAATTCATAACTTGCTTATTAAATTGTGTGAAGGAAGGGAAGCCAAAGGCATTATTTTTATATCAAAGGACACAGTCAGAGAGCTGAGTCCTGATTGGTGGAAGGATGGTGGGATGATTTGATTTCCCCAAATCATCTTTGGAAAACTTCAAGACATAAAATTTTCCTTGCTCAATCACCAGTTGCCAGGCCCCAGCGGGTGCGGGAACATGAAGACTAAACAGATTCTTGAGGTTAAGGAGCTAATGGAGGGAGAGATTAATATCCTGCCCCCCTGCACTGTAGTCCACCCTTGGGGAATATGCCCAAGCAGATAGAAATAGCCTTCTATAACAACAATAAGAGCAGCTGCAATGAGTCTGCACTATGATCATAACGGTAATGAATATAATGAATAATCATACCACCAACATTTACCACCGAGCGCTCATTCAGTGCTGGTCACTCTACTGAGTTCTCTCCCAACCCCATGTCCCTGGGGGTAGGAACAGGGACAGAGGAAAATCATTTAGGTGCAGGTCAGTGAAATCGGAACTGACTGCACACCATCTGAGACCCGGAAATCCAGCAGCAACCTGGCAGAGGGGGAGAGGCTGCCTGAGGGCTGCACCATGAGTCAGCACCGACCTAGAGACAGCCGCTCCAGCATCCAAGCGACTCCAGCATCTGCAACCTGGCCCCCAGCCAGGGCAAACAGGGCCGCAGCCTCCGGATTTGCAGCCCAAACATGGCCACTCGCACTACTTAGTGGCTTGGATAGCTCAGCTATCTCTTGTTCCCAGTGGAATCATCTTTTAATTGGCAGTGGGCCGGAGGTGCTGGAGACGGGATTCGTTCAAAGTTGATGGGAAATGATGGCTGCAGCTAGGGAGGCACTTGTATTTTATCGGAAATTAGGAGATGAGTTGTCTACACGGAGGAAGCCGCATCCACTCTTTAAAGTACTGCGCCCGCCCGTGGCTCTCCAAGTCCGAGTCCTTCAGTCTCACCTCCACCTTCCCTCTCCCGCCCCCACTCCCAGCCCAGGTGGCCCGAGCGCCTCAGCCCAAGCCCCGCCGGCCCAGCATTTTTCAGGATCTGCTCCCAGGGATCTCCCTCCTTTCCCTCGAAATTCCACATTGAGTTGGCCCTCTAGTTCATCCATTCATTCATCCCATGGGCGCTGGTTATGCCCTCCCCGCCGGGGAACCCGGTGCTGGAGGGTGGCAGCAGGGTCTGTTCCTCGGAGCACACTTTGGTTTTTGACCTTCCCAGCTGCTGCCAGTGCGGGGCTCCACCCACCTATAGGGCACCGGGTTACGGGGTGCTTTCTGACGAAGCTCCTCCCAGGATTCACCCCTTTTCTGTCTTGGTTCCCAGTCCAGAACCGCAGGTAAGGCTGGAACCAAACAGGGACCCTGGAGGCTTTGAGCAACCGAGGACGGTTGCAGGGCTGGAGGGGAAGGGACCCCGACCAGAACGGTGCGGTGTCTTGGCGCCCTCTGGTGGCGCCGAGGAGCACGCGCACGATGGCAATTCCTCCCTATCCTTGGGGCGGCGCCTCCAGGCTCACCTTTCCCAAGGTCACCTGAGTCACTGGTCCAGAGCAAGGCCAGCCGGTGGCTCAGCCTACATCCCACCGCCCGCCCTTCAGTAAAGACTCTCTGAACCCCTGACAGTGCCCTGGCCCCTTCTCTTACCTAAGAACTGTGTCCCAGTCAAGGCCACCCTGAGGGCCCTGCGAGCACTGGGCCCCATCCCCTCTCATGGATGGCCATCGCCTCTGAAATTCTCTTCCTACTCCCAAATCCCACCCACCCCCCTACATTCTTCCCAAGGGTGTCCAGTGCATTGCTTCTTTAAAAAGGAAAAGGAGAAAACCCTGCCAAACCTTCCTGCCCTTTTCAGCAAAACTTGAAAATGAATCCACGTGGGGCCTGCCTCTCACTAGCCTTGAACACCCAGAGTTGCTCTGAGCCAAACCCACGTTCCTGAGCAGGTGCTCCTGTGGAGGTCACCCACGCCTCCCCATGGACAAATCCAGCCCTTGGTCCTCCTCTTGCTGATTATTGGACAGGATTAGTGTGCCCACCCCTTCCCCCCCCCCAAACATTTCTTCACCTAGCTTTTGGTGGCCACATTCTCTTGGCCGCCCTCATCACCATGGCTCCACATTCTCCTGGCTGTCCTCATCACCACGGCTCCTTCTCCGTTTCTTTTGCTGGATCCTCTGCTATTTCCAACCCCTGCAGGTTGGAGGGGCCCCATGCCTTCAGATGGCACTCCCCAAGGGGGTCTCCTCGTCCTGTGACCTTCAATACATCTCCACATGACTCCCACCTCAGGAAGCGATCCGCTGCTGTTGGGGGAGTGTCTAGGAATTGCCAATTAGGCCGCATTGGTTGAAAGTGCTGTTCAAAGAAGGCCTCTACATCAAGCATGTCAAGTGCGGCGGCCCATGGGCCGCGTGTGGCACACAACGAATATTTTTGTGGCCTTGCCAATGTAATGGTATGTAAGAAACGTTTTAATAAAATTTCCATGACTTAATGTTTACAATATCCTGTTATACATAATCCTACATAATAAAGAGGTACTATGCAAATTGACCTCACTCCATCATGCCATCACAAGATGGCTGCACTCACAGTGGAGGCAGGGTTTCTTAAAGAACTATAATGAGCGATCAGCAGGGACCTGAGGCTGCGTGGCACTGGGCTGGGGTGGGGACCTGAGGCAGTGCCCCCTGCCCAGCAGGACTTGATGGAGGACCTGAGACTGCGCCACCCCCCACCCAACTGGGCTTGATGGGGGTGGTGCTGGCCAGGTGCATGAAGGTGGGTGGGAACTTGACTCTGGGTCCCACAGAATGCCCCAGACTCTGACAGGAGGGAGATTTTCATATACATTTTACTAATTTTCTTTTATCTCTGAAACTTCTATTATAGAGAAAGGGCGAGTAGCAATATTAAAATATTTCCTCTAATTAATTCCTTTTTAATGTGCATGAATTTCATGCACTGGGCCACCAGTTAATAACAAACTACAATGTTTGCTAATGACTGATTACTGTAATTTGTGTTGCATTCATTTCCCTTACGCACCTTACGCACAGGTGTGCCATTTCTCTCCACTAGCAGCAAATATTTTAGCAACTGATTGCCACATCATTAGTCTTGGACTGACCTGTTTCATGTGCGCAACAGGAAATATTTTGCTTTTGGAGAACAAGAAAAATAGGTTTATTTGCATTACCCTTATTAAATTGTGCAGTTATTCAGTGTCTGGTAAGTTAATGTTCAAGAAAAAATATTAATGTTTGTTAAAATGTTCTATTATTTTATGTTAATGATTACTCATTTATTTCAGCCCTTTGTATTCAGCATGTCTCTATTGAAATAAACCTACGTTTCTATGAAAATTGTAGCTATTGTTTTTTTGCGGCCCACATAAACTTAAACCTTGTTTATTTGAGTTTGACATGCTTGCTCTACATCCTTACTGTCTACCCAAAGGTTCTACAGATCACTGAGAGGTGTTGAACTTGCAGATCATGACTGAGCATTTGTCTCTCTCCTTGTAGTTAAATCTGTTTTTGCTCCATGTATTTTGCTCCATGTTATTAGATGAATAAGCATAAGGCATTGTTATGCCATTTTCCTGAACTGACCCTTTATTTTGATTTTTTAAAATGAGATGAATATTTAATCTGGGAATGCAAAGGACTTTTTAAGCATAAAAAAGGAGGCTTGACAGCATACAGATGTACAACTGAAATGTCAAAAATATTACATGCAAAATTAAAAGACAGCTAGCAAAATAGGAAAATATCGAGGCACTATTATATATTGTAAAAAATATTTAATATATTTACTAAATTTTGTGTTTGACTAAATGTTACTCATCTGGAATCACCAGGGAAAAACAAAGCTAATAACTTTAGATAATATATAGTAAAAGATAATACTAATACCTTATTGAAAATAACAAATGGTTTTTATTGTTCATAATTTAGTATAATTTTATTTTCATTATACTTATAGAAGATAAAATACACAAAAATAGGCTCATATATTTTTTCATTTCTAGTTGATTTTAAAAATTGATTTTGGAGAGAGGAACAAAGAAATACTGATTTGTTGTTCCACTTATTTATGCGTTCACTGGTTGATTCTTGTTTGTGCTCTGACTGGGGATTGAACTAGCAACCTTGGTGTTATCGGGACTACACTTTAACCAACTAAGCTCCCTGGCCAGGGCCCCCTCGTCATTTTGAAATGTCTCTATTTCTAGTAGCAGCATTGACCCTATGATTGTTTTTGTCTCATTTTAGCACGCCCCGTCTACAAGGTTTCATTCATTCAAGCACTCCAGCTTTCTTCTGATCAGTGTTAGTGTGATACATCCGTTTCCATCCTTTACTTCTAACCTGTTGGGGCCTTTATATTTAAAGTGGCTTCGTATGCAAATCAAAACAACAATGAGGTACCATCTCACACCTGTCAGAATGGCTATCATCAACAAATCAACAAACAACAAGTGCTGGAGAGGATGCGGAGAACAAGGGACACTCGTGCACTGCTGGTGGGAATGCAGACTGGTGCAGCCACTGTGGAGAACAGTATGGAGTTTCCTCAAAAAATTAAACATGGATCTCCCTT